>APFE030442045.1:0-95258 GCA_000404065.3 Pinus taeda | reverse complement strand
GCCCTCCTAAGGGAGAAGTGTGCAATTCCATAAGAATCTTTTGTTTTAGCTTGGAATTCTTACAGAGGTATAAGCGATCTTTGTACCATAACGGAATCATTTTGCCAGCTAAATGTATCTGACGTACTAGAATCTTGTTGTAACTTTCAAATAAGTGCCCACACTTCTTCGTCATTCCTCCATTCCTCCCTTGCTTCATTTATCCAATCTGGTTGGATAATAGAAATGGCACACAACAATGCTTCCACATCCTCATCCTTTCTTGAGAGTGCATCTGCCACCACATTTTGCTTCCTTTTTTTGTAGATTATTTCAAAGTCATAACCCAACATCTTTGTGACCCAGTTTTGTTGCTCTTCAGAGGATAATCTTTGTTCTAAAAAGTATTTAAGGCTATCATGATCCGTTTTTACCTTGAAGTGTCTTCCCATTAGGTAGGGTCGCCATTTCTTAAGTGCCTGGAGTATTGCCAACATTTCCTTCTCATAAATAGCTTTGTGTAAAAACTTTCCTTTGATTGGACGACTTTCAAAAGCAATGGGTCTTTCATCTTGCATTAGAACAGCACCAATTCCATTTCCTGAAGCATCAGATTCCACAATAAAGGTTTTTGTGAAGTTCCGGTGTAGCTAAGACCGGTGCTTGGCACATTGCCTCTTTAAGATGTTCAAAGGCCTTTGTTGCTTCCGGAGTCCATGAAAATGCATCTTTCTTCAATAATGTTGTTAGAGGTGCTGCTATTCTCCCATAATTCTTAACAAACTTGCGATAAACCCTGTCAAACCCAAGAAATCCTTGCAGATGCTTTATGGATGTGGGAATTTTCCATTCCTTAATGGCTTTAATTTTGCTAGGGTCTACCTTAACTCCTTCAGGAGATACAATATGACCCAAATATTCCACCTCCTGGACTCCAAAGAAACATTTGGATCTTTTTGCATATAATTGTTTCTCCTCCAATAGTTGTAGCACCCTGTCAACATGTTCAACATGATCCTTCCAAGACTTGTTGTAGATTAGTATATCATCAAAAAATACTAACACAAATTTTCTAAGGAATGTTTGAAAATTGAATTCATCAAACCTTGAAATGTTGAAGGTGCATTGGTAAGGCCAAAAGGCATGACCAAAAATTCATAATGACCCTCATGAGTTCTAAATGTTGTTTTTGGAATATCTTCAGTCTTCATTCTGATTTTGATGATTATCCTGAACCGACAGATTCCAACTTGGTGAAGTAAATTGATCCATGCAATTCATCTAGTAATTCATCAATTATAGGAATGGGAAACTTATCTTTAATAGTGAGCTTGTTGAGCTCCCTATAATCCGGACACGTGCGCCATGATCCATCCTTCTTGTGCACCAATACTACTGGAGCAGAGAAAGAACTTTGACTCGGTTGAATTATACCAGCCTCTAGCATTTCTGCAACCATACGTTCAATTTCACTCTTTTGGGCATAGTGATATCTGTACGGCCTGATGTTTGGAGGAACACTTCCTAGAATCAGATGAATAGCATGATCATGATCACGAATAGGTGGGAGACCTTTGGGAGTCTCAAATACCTTGGAATTATTGTCCAAGACTATTTGGAGATCTGGAGAAATAGATGATTCCAATGTGGAAACATCTAGTGAACATAATTGTGCAATTACACCTTTTTGTTCCTTTTTTGGAAGCTTTCTCATACCATTAGAGTTGATTATCTTTCCCGGTTTCCCTGCAATACCTCTTAATACAACTTCCTTTCCTTCCATAGAAAATTTCATGAAAAGTTCTTGAAAATTAAAAGCTCTTGTACCCAAGGATTGTAGCCATTGGACTCCTAATACAAAATCAGTACCTCCCATTGGAATGGAGAGAATTGGGCTAGTCAATAAATATTCTCCCATGGATAGCTTGATATTATGGCACTTTTCAGTGAAATTTATTGTTCCTCCATTTGCAACCATCACTTGACACTCTAGTGCTGGATATAAGAAGCAATTCAATTCTTTTTCTACCTTACAATGAATCAAATTGTGAGTACTTCCTGAATCAATCAACACTATTACCTTTTTCTTCTTGATTTGTCCTTCTATATTGATGGTTTGAGGAGTGGTAATTCCCGCCAATGCATTACAAGATATCGTCAGATTCATTTGTTCTTCATCTAGGCTTTGTTCCTGGAGTATATTCTCTTCTTTTGACTTTTCTTGCTCCTTTTCTCCTTCCTCTTCACAATCTATGTAGAATAATTTCTTCTCAGCACACTTATGACCTTTAGTGTATTTACTATCACAACTGTAACAAAGCCCTTTTGCTCTTTTTTCTTCCAATTGCTGTGGTGTCAACCTTATAGGTTGTGGAAGACTAGAGACAACACTTCCATCTTTATAGTTGTGAGTGGTATGCTTCTTGGTTGCCATAATTTTGCTTTCCATTTTTCTTGCTAACCTTAATGCCTTCTCTAATGAATCAGGTTCCTAAAGGCGAACATCGTGTTGGATATTATCCTTTAAAGACCCTATGAACACATCAATCCTATGCTCCTCTGGAATATCTTTTACCCTTATGTTCAATTTTTGGAACTCCTCAATGTGCTCCATTATTGAACCTTTTGTTTGAGACTTATCAATTGGCTAAAAAAAGTGTTGCTTTTTGTATCCTCATAATGTGCTATCAATTCTTCCATAAAAATTTCCCAAGTGATAAATTGTTTACGAGAGCAAAGCCATTGATACCATACAAACTGATTTTGGTTCCAAATATAAAGTTGCAATACGTACCTTTTGTGTGTTTTGCACATTATTGAGATCGAAAAATTGCTCCATCTGTAATATCCATGTTGCGGGATCCTTGCCATCAAACTTCCTCATATCGATTTTTGGAATATGATGGGTTTTCGATCCCACATTAGAGTCTATGGAATCATGATTAACATTTCTTTTGTTCTCATCATGAGTTTCCTTTACTACCCTTTCACCCTTAGTGACCATTTCTTGTAGCAACTTATTCATATTTATCTTCAATTCGTCCATGTCTGTCTTCAAATTTGTCTTCCAATCGTCCATCTTAGCTTCCACGCCCTTTATCTTAGATTCCATGCCATTTATTTTAGCTTCTGTTAGCTTTTGTGAGGCTGACATTTTTGCACTTGGTCTTGTAATTTTGATATATCATGTAGCATTTCTTCCTCTTCTTCATGAGTCATGCTAGAGCTTTCAGGTTCCTTACTAGGTGTTTGCATTTTCTTTCCTCGGGGCATCAGTTACCGATAATAATGCTCTACTATGCCCTTTGAATTCCCTCAAAATAAATTTCAAACCAATCTTAAGCAAAAATTTAAAAGATCTACACACCTTTTTTTTCTTTGTAGGAGCTCGATATTGCCTTTGATGTATCTCTATACTTTCAGAACATCCAGTTCCGAAATTGTGACCTATGGTAGCACTCTATGTTCTCTTTCCAATGCCACCAGGCTGACCCCAATTGGATTCTCCAATGAATAGTTATGCCAAATATCCTATAGTGACCTGATTATAGACCTTTTCAGAAGAGCGAAATTGTATGAAGTGCCAAGTGTCACTATTTGGACCTCTGGCTCTGAAAAATATCTGAAAGAAACTACGGTCCGTCCTCTTTCTGTACCTTTTTCTAAAATTTCAAACTGATGCTTAGAGAGAAAGTTAGGACGATTTTCCCCAGGTCACCTGTTTGGAATGTAATTCAGGAGTTTTCAAAAAGACCAACTTCCTCATATCATATCTCCGCAAATATAGCGCGCAAAGCTTTGAAATTTGGACCTGAGCTGCAGCGCGATGTCTTATCAAATGGGTTTTTTTTCTAACTTCTGAAACGTCATAGAAAAAATTTATATTGAAAATGCCATGATGACCTATTTGGAGCAGCGAAACCCTAGAACTTGGCTCCAATACCAAATGTTATGAAACCAGCTCAAGAAAAGATAGATCAATGCCTTAGAATTCAGCCTCTTCGAGGGGGCAACCTCCTTTACATTATATAAATGAACAATTCTTGGATGATAGAAATGAAAAAACCTCCTTTCTATATATAGGAGTCTAAGGAGTCACAATATAACCGAGCCAACCTAACAATAAAAAAATAAAGCCACAAAAATAACAATAGAGGGATTCTATGGGGCACAGTAATAACAATATGGGGGCAATAGAGGCACAAAAATATTAATAAGGGGTACAAATACCATAGTAATGGGGTAATCACTAGTATTATAGGGACCCAACACTTGCACTATGATTCGAAATGGTACATTAGATGGTAGACAGGCTCTGCCTAGTATATTCCAATCGAAGTAAACGACTAGGTTTCTTGGAGGAGGGACCGAATAAATAGCCGAGTAAACCTCTGACGAACTTCCTTCCTATGGTAAAGGAATAGGTATATTGACCCCATGTTCATCAGATTCTGTGATGATGAAAACAAGTTGAATGGTGTCGTTCTCATTCTCTTTGGTGACTGTATCATCTGAAGGTAGACCTTCTAAAGACAAGACTAGGTCGACTACCATCTCGACCTATTGAGTTTGGTCTTGTGCGGACTTAGAGGTTTTATCTTCAATGATAAATGCTTTGAATGTCCACAAAGGTGTGTCAATCGAATTTTGAACTAGTGATGGACTCGGCAAGAGTTTCTTGTATCCAAGAGGAAGCCATAGCTGTGAAGCAAGACAGTTATCCAAGACTCTTTTAGCTTTGTCTAGGAAGGGACAATGGTGGATCGCGTGATCGCCTTCACACAGTCTACAAGGAAGTTTAGATCTTCCTTTTTGTCCGTTGACTTTATTTTCACTAGTTGAAGGTGTACTTTCAACATGATCATCAGAGGTTGAGGACACCAGATTGTGCAAGCAGAGAGACAAGTCCCTTAAGATCCATGGGATGCAAGGAAAATCTCAATGATAGTGGTCTCCCTTGCAAATGACACATGGATATTTTGGTTTGGATAGTGCAGTGTGTGGATTTTCACCAAGCGATGCATGGTTGCCCCCTTTTACCATTGGCTTCTTCTTCTTCTTCTCCTTCCCTTTCTTCTTCTTCTCAGTTACTTGGTTTTTAGTTTTTCTAACTTCACAAAGCCAAGAGGAAGAAGGAGAGGGAGAAACAAACGAAGTAGAAGATTGGGGGGTAACTCTAGTATCATATAGTTGCTGATTTGATTGCTCAGGAATCAGGGTGCTTTGAATGACAGAGGTCAAGAAAAGCCATACTGGAAGGCCAATTGTTAGTCCTATAAGGGACAAAGTGGGCATATGAGGTGCACCAACATCTCCCCAAGAGGAGAAGGGACTAGGATTCTCCCCAAGGGAAATCCTTGGTTAGTGGAGTTCATTTTCTCAACCTAAGACCAACGAGGGAACAGTGATGTGATGTGAAGAGATTACTATGCTTAGTCAAGCATAGTAACCCTTAAGCTACAACCCGTTTCAGGGTCGCAACAGTGGAATCCCATCATAATCTACTAGCTCGTAGGTTCCTTTTGCTAATACACACTTAATAATGTATGGAACCATCCATAAAGACTGGAACTTAACTGCTCCCAATTTATCCGATTCCTGATCGTAAAGTAAGACCAAGTCACCTTCTAAGAAGACATGGAGTTTGACATTCTTGTCAAACTGTACATTGACTCATTTCTTATGTGCTTTGTTAGCCAAGGTAGCATCACGACGGATTTCACCTAGTTGGATTAATTCCAAGAGCGAGCATGTTCCTCTGAAGTTCTGGGGAGAAGGTCGATTGCGAGCTTGAAAGCTGAAATTTCGCATTGAACTGGTAAGACCGCTTCCAGGCCATACACTAGCTGAAAGGGTGTAAATCTAGTCGTATTTCTCACCGATGTCCAGTATGTCCATAAGGCCAACTACAAGATTAGGTGCCAACTCCATTTATGGACTCCAATCATCCTTTGCAGCATGTGCTTCAGGAATTTTTCGATAACCTCAACTTGCTCATTAGCTTGCAGATAACACAGAGTAGAGCTGTCGTGGGATAGTCCTAAGTTGGCAGCCAATTCAACCATCATGTGATTGCAGAAATGCGATCCATGATCTATGAGTATAGCTTGTGGAATACCGAATTTGGAGACTACATGATTAAAGAAGAAAATAGTAGCCATTTCTCCATTACTGTTTAATGTAGTTATCACCTTGGCCCATTTCGTAAAATAGCCAAGCATGACTATGATATACCCATGCCCCCTAGCTGAGGAGGGGTTACATGTCATGAAATCTATGCCCCATTTGGCGAATGGCCCAATAGCAACTACTGGATGTAGAGGTGCAGATGGTATTTTAGTTTTGTTGTCGAAGATTTGACAAGCAAGGCAACTTCTGGCTGTTGTTATGCAATATTTGAACATTGTTGGCCAGAAGTAACCTGCTCATAAAATCTTTTATGTTGTAGTGTAACTAGATTGATGCCTCCCACACACGCTTGAATGACAATCATTCAGGAATTTTTTAGCCTCGTCATGTGTGAGGCACCTTCGCAGAAATGTATCGATACCATGATGGTAAAGTGTATCACTGATGATCATGTAGTATTTTTCTTCGTATCGAGTATGTCATTGTTCTGAGCAATAGGTATTAGGCCTATATGTTTGGGTTTGGAGATAAATGATTATATCTCTGTACCATGGATCACTTGACGATATCAGAAACAAAGATTCATCCACGATTGATCCTTTGGATGTTGAATCATTGGACAATGATGGGAAGTTGCATAGTAACACCGTGAAAACTAGAGATTTATTTGATTTGGATTTTGTGAATTCCATATCAAACTCTTGCAAAATAGCAATCCATTTCGAATATTTTCCCCCAAGTAACTGACGTGACAAGATGCAAGCCATAGGGTTGCAATCTCACAAAATGGTAGTTTTACGAAAGAGGATATAGTGTCAAAATCTCTGTATTGCTTCAACAGCTGCTAGGGCTAGCTTTTCAACATAGGAGTACTTTCTTTCTATATCATTTAATTTTTGACTTAAATAATAGACATGATGTTTGATTCCATCACCTTCTTGAACTAAAACCATTGCAATGGTTGTATCTATCATAGCTATATATAGGTTAAAGTTCGTTTGATAGTTGGGAGCATACATTAATGATGCTTTTACTAGGGATTCCTTTAGAGCATCAAAGGAAGCTTACGCAACTTGATCCTAGTTGAAGGGTACTTCTTTTTTCAAAAGGCGTGTATAACCTTTAGCAAGTTCAGCATAATTTGGAATGAACCTCCTTAGAAAGTTTTCTTTCCCTTGGAGTTTTTGAATCTGAAGCAAATTTGAAGGTGGAGGCATATCGATGACTGCCTGAACCTTACATGGGTCAAGACGAATCCCATCCTTTGAAACCACAGAGCCATGTAAACAACCAGAACCAACAAAAAACACACACTTATGCGGATTGAGGTATATCTTGTAGTATCGGCAACATAGAAATATAGCTCTCAAATGCTGTGGATGATTAGTCTGATTTTGCAAATGAGCTTGAAGATCATCGAGATATGGTTGAACGATTTTCTTGATGTCATGGAAGGCATGATTCATAGCCCTTTGAAAAGTTGTCCCTGTGTTCTTTAAACTGAAAGGTAATTTGCAGTACGTGAATGTGCCCCTTGGACGAGTCTTCAACTGGTCCTGTGGGTAGATATTAATTTGATTATGTCTAGAAAATCCATCAATAAATGAAAAGATTTCACATCCGGTGCATTCATCAATTATCTGGTTGATGAAGTGTGTAAGATAGTTGTCCTTCGGACAAGCTTGGTTTACATCCCTATAATTGATATTGTTCCTTTATTTTTGATCACAGGAACAATATTCGATACCCAATCAGTTAGAGGAACTGGGTAAATGAAACCAGCATGTAAAAGTTTTTCAACTTCTGCCTTGATGGCAACAGCCTTTTTCGGCTGCACCATGCCGAAGTCGTTGTTGTACTGGTTTGACATCTGGACACTTCTTAATTTCATTTTAAACTATGCTTGAGTCAATTCCTGTAATTTCTTCATATGACCATGCAAAGACATCTCTAAACTCGCGAAAGAGAGTGGAATATATTTCCAGTTCTGAAGAAGAAAAATATTTTCCGACATGAATATTCTATACAACCTGTGGTTTGATCGAGATATTTATGGCGATGGTTTCTTCGATATTGGAAAGATTTCACTTAGATTCCACCATATTTATAGTATTTTATATAAAATAAAAAACTGAAGGATGATCAAGGTTGTTGGAATAATCTTCACGGTAATTCAGAAGATGGGAAAGTTGGTGGTAGTCTTCCCATGGTGCCTCTCCTATTATCATTGATTGAATGATCCCCTCATCTGTAGAATGTACATGCAACCAAGGGTCTGAAGAGGTGCCATATTCCTTATAGCTATCTATCTAAACACTCGATGAGCATTGATTTGGGTTTGCCACCCAGGCCAAGAAAATTGATTGTTACAATATTTATATTGGGCTTGGAGGCAATACTTGGTGACGATCCATGCTAACATCATGTTTAGAAACCTTGTGAACCTTTGTGGATATAGAAGGTACCGTATTGTAGGTCTCCACTATGGCTACTTCTGCCAGATTACTCGGAGGTGGTAGAGCAAAAGTACCCATCAATGTAGGGTCTTTTAGGAGGCCTACTCCGATATTTTAAAGTGATTGATCACTTCCATAGATCATTGGGATGCTTCCCATAACTTGTGAATTGTTGGGGAGGAAGGTTTGTTAGTCAACGATTGTAATTCCTACTTGAAAAGGAAACACAATATTCCTAATGTTGACACAACAACAACCATAGCATAAATCTAGGGCCTTCCCAATAGGATGTTGTAATTGAGGTTTCCGTTGATAACTTAAACATCAATTTCTACTGTTTTGCCCCCCAGTTCAACTTGCATGTTACTTAAAATCCTGTATGGGGTGTATGTCTATCCATTGAATACTTTTAACATCGTTGAAGATCGCGACAAGGGTGGTCAGCCTAATGTTTTCCATCAACTCATTGACATAATGCATGTAGATGCCCCCTCATCAATAATTTTTCGATGAACAGTTTTCTTGAGGGCTTTCACTTGGATGAGGAAAGTGAGTTGAGCTGGTAAGTGGGGTTCATATCCTTTATGATTAAAGGCCACAAGATTGGAATCCGTTGGGTCAATCCCACCTACTACTGATAATAGAGATTTCTTTTGGGAGGGGCAATTTTGTAGTCCTTCAAGTGTCAACATAGCGGACGACGATTGGGCTAGATCCTCTACTATATTATAATTTTGTGTTTCTCAGGCACGAGGATTAAATTTTGATTTGTGTACTACTCCCTTTGGTGGCTTTATCATTAGCTCATGAATGATGGGTGGCGCAACTTCAATCGAAGTTTATATCGAACTACTAGGTTGATCAGTAGCCTTATTGTTCGACAGTGATGGATTCCCATAATCTTTATTCCTTGTTGATATCAAAGCATCATTTTGTTTTGAAATCGACAACATAAGAACTTGGGATGGGGAAGCATTGTCACTAGCAACCAAATTGGTTTCTGGGTTTGGAAATGGATCAGTCAATACCATTGAGGTTTTTAAGTTCTTGAAGAATTTCTTAATCTCAGCTTTATGTGGACAATATTTCATCCAATGATCCTCATCGCATATGTAACATCCCATAGGAGGTTTCTTTCACCCATAAGGGTTTGTAGAAGATTTTTTAGGAGATGAATCATCTTGTTTCTTCTTTTTTATTTTCCCTTTCTTCTTGCCCTTTAGCTGCTTCGGTTCTTTGCCTTTGTCGATCGACATAGCATTAACCTCCAAGGCAAGAAGTTCTTGATTTGAATTTTGACCAGAAATCATACAGCCTTTCTTAGATGTAGCCTTTGCGATTTTCGCGTTGGTTGTGCCTATCACGCCATCGCTGACATGAGAGTGTTTGTTTGATTTAGGAGGAGGAGGAATGGAAAACAATGGTCTAGGAGCATCAAGGAATTTATCGTAAAGCTTGCCAAACTGGGTATAGATCAGATCTAGATATTATGCACGAGCAATGACTTTCTCTTCAGTGACAACTCCTCCCTTGGCCACATCTTCTGTAATAGACGGTAACAGTGACTTAATAAACCATTTAGCTAGCAGCTGATTAGGAACATATGTTTTTACCATTCGACAACGATGTCACCACTCATTTATATGATCAGATATGTGAGTGGCTGTCGTCTGCTTGAAATTGGTAAGAAGCTCTGTTCCTATTTCGTACCTTATTAGTAACTGAAAATGGGTTAAAAAGGCGGTGGCAAGGGTGCTGAAGTTATCAAATGAAGCTCTAGGCAATTCGATGTACCATTTCACTGTCGGTCCAGTTAACATTCATTGAAAAGGGCGAAGCCTAATTGAATCATTATTGAGAGTGTTGGATGAACACCACCAATGAAAGGTCATCACATGATTCGATGGATCTTTACCCAGATTTCCATTGAATTTAGGGATATCTGACAGAAGTTTATGAGAAATCACTAGCCACCAAGGGGCATAAGCAATCGGATCATTTGTTAACTGATTAAGATCTGGTAACTCTAAAGTTTCTACGAAAGGAAACTATTGATTCAGGTTTGGCAAAGCATACCCAGGATAAGATGGGATCACCTGAGTTGTGGGTCTTTGCATACCAGCATAATGTATTTGATGTTGATAACTTTGATGAGGTTCATGGGTGTAACCATTATGATATGATTGTTTGTAACCATTTTAAATATACGGCTGCCCATTACCTGTAAAGCTTTGTTGCTCAGGTCCTCGATAAGTTTGCTGGAATTACGGCTGTTGATATTGCACTAGCCATGGCTATGAGACCATTTTTTGTTGCCCAATACTGGATGTTTGACCAAGATGAGGGGTTATGGTACTCATTTGAGCCTACGTCGCTTCAGTTAAGGACCCACTAATTGGCAGTTGTGATTGAGTCGCAGAGACAAGATTCCATTGCATTACGACTTCATAAACTTGAGGTTGACATACAACAAGCAATGCTTGTACTTGTGACACTATCACGATAGCTAGTGTAGTGGGAATATTCGACACAGGTTGATTTGGTTGTATAGAATATACAACTTGTGGTTGTTGAGGCAGTATTAGTATCCAACCACTCGATGTGATTCTAGCCTGACCCGAATTCTGTTGTGAAATCCCATATGGTTGTTCTCCCAGAGGAAACAATTAAAAGACATACTACCCCCCATATGGAGGCAATCTAGTGTTCAAAGGGAAGATTGGCCTTTGGAGACTAGACTTCCCAAATTGATACTGTTGTGAATGATCAATTTTCTGAGACTCAACATAAGAGATTCCAGATAAGGTTCTAGATGAACAAATAGGAATAGACCATACTATCGAGACAGTCCCTGGGTGGACTCCATCTAATGGTTGAGAACTAGTTGGGATAAATGGTACAGCAGCAAACATTGTCGGAGTGGCAGCAGGAGGTTCTGTTGCTGCTATGTCAGATGACACAGTCCTAGATGTTGATGGTTTTTCATACAGATCGAGTCTAATATCCAAAAGATTTCCTAACGATTCTACAAGAACTTTTGATGAAGGGAGACTAAATTTTGAAGTAGAAGGATATAGGTGGATCCCAGTTCCAAAATGCAATGGAGTACTGGATGGAAGATCCTCAATCTCTTCTATAGCAATCAGTCCAGACGGAAAGGTAGACCGTTAGGTCCATAAAATATTTATGGTGCCGTAGAAGGTACAGACTCTGCAGTGACAGATGTTGGAGGGGTGTCACCTTCCTAATCAGCAATAGATGGATTTGGTTCAGGAATGAAAGTGTTTACCATTACACTAGGGTCAGTCCTACTGTCCTCTCGTAACTGCGGAACTTCTTCCATAGAGGCAGGGATACCAGAAATAGTAGGAGTAACTGGAGCCTCTGAGGATGTTGAAACACAAGTTTCAAACAAACCAGGAGACTTTCACCCAGTTAAATGATTTCCTTTGGCCCGGAATGGTTTTTCCATAGTCAAAGATGATTGACTCATTAGTCTCCGCGAATGAAAGGGTTTTGATTGACTTTCTTCCACGATTGCGGATTACTTGATCAATTCAAAATAAAAAGGGGAAAGTGTGATTCTGATTTAAATTAATTTTATGACACTTTGAAACAACTTGCTTTTTCAATTTTTAAGAGTCGAGAAAAAGCTAAAGATGACTCTAGTCGCCTTCAATTTTTAATCAGCCTGAAGTGACAAGTGCTTAGATGGACCTTTTCCTTTAAGGAGTCTGAAAAGGAATGAAAGTGACTACTCTGGAAATCTAGACAAAGGGATTACCAAACCAATCACAAAAATGAAGAATACTTTGTACGGTATGGTAGTCAAACTTCTTGAATGTTGTGTTCAGTGTATTGCGATCGATAGGGCAGCAAACACAACTTCCTAAGGATAAAGGATATAGCCTATTATGGTCTCCTAATATATACTCAACGATACATGGGAGCACAAGTCCATACTAGCACTTGTTGTCTCAAAGAGGAGGAATCACCCAACCTACAATGAAAGTGATAGTTACCAGGCTTTATGACATCATAATATAGGCTTCTAAATGTTGTGCATTAGGTTCCAAAGCGTTTTTATGTTCATTGAAATTTATTTTACATTTGATCTTTCTTAAGAAGTTTTCCTTTTAGGTTCACCGCATGATGTAGCTATACAATTCCTAAATATGAAATCCAAGATGATAAACAATCGTTTATTTTCTTTTTTCAATGAAAATCCTAGCTACTAAGGAAAGAGAAGCGAAATTCTTTCAACATAGAGCAGAGAGCACACACTAATATGCACTGTCCCAAATCAATTTCCACAAGCAGAGTAAATGAAAATGCACATGCATATATTTGTTTTTCGCTTTCTTAATGTGTGAGTGACAAAAAAAATGCTAAGTATAGATCTGAATTATCTTCCTTTTAAAGTGATAGTACTAACAATTTTCTTTTCATAAAATGAAAGGAAGACTAAGACGCCACATTACAATTTTGAATTGAAAACTACTTTCGACACTTGAAATACTATTAATTCAAATTAAATACAAGAGAAAAAGTGTAGTCGACTATCAAAAAGAGAAGGATTCTTTTCTTTGACTGAAAACGACACTTGCGACACTTTCAAATCAAAAGACGACAGTTTGATTAAGGTATTGTTTGCAAAGGAGAACTGTAGATGGAAAAAAATACATAAAAACATTCACAATTCTTTATACAATGGAGGTTGAATAATGCAAAGGAAGGGATTTTCAACAGTGGTATACTAATCATAGACAACAAAAATATTGAATAATGTTGAAGACAATGAAAAGAAAACCAAAATCTAGAGGCAAAAATTGTCTTACCTAATTATCGCACCTGTAACATAGGGAAACATGGATGCATCTCACTTGTAGCACACGGGAGGTGCCATGCATCTAGACTATCAATGAGAGACAGTGCGATGGTCCAGGGACGAGACTTGTTTTTTTTTTTTGCTCACAATTTGTAGCTTAGCTCAGGGATTTAGGCTGAGCTAATGATAGGCAGTAAACACAAATCATAGGGGCTGATCTAATGAGGTTACGTGAGCTACCACCAAGGCACTTAGGATGTTTGCATGTCAGATGTTCAGTTCATAAACTAACTCGAAGATTGACTGAATCAACGTTGATCTACTTTGCAGTTGTATAGCAAAAGCAGTTTGAAGGCTAGCTGGCTTAACTTTAGGCTTCGTCTAGAGTTTATAAAGAAAACAAATAAAAACAAGAAAACAAGCTATTTTCTCCCCAATGGAGTCGCCATTTTGTTATCGGAAAAACTAGTGTCCATTCAGAGCTACTAGTCCCACTAGGATGGGTAGCTATCTTAGAAACAAACAAACTAAAGTCACTTGTGTTTTCCTTTATGAGAAATAGATGAGAGAGAAGCAAAGAGTACCAACCTCAGTCTTTTTCTTGGCTCCTTGCTTGTTTCCTCTCCCCTTTGACAGATCTTTTCTACTCCTTCCTTACTATCCTACTTCAAAGAACACCTATAGAGTCAAAGCAGCATAACACCATCAAAGCATAGAGATATATAACCATAAACAATATAGGATCAGATATATATTAACCATACAAATGCATATATCAATACAAGATTCAGAGATATACAAGAATATGGAGGAAAACTCAAATAGCTTTATTGATAGAAGTAGTAAAAGAGAGGATTACAATCCATTGATCTGACCCACTGCCATCCTCCTAGCATGAAAGCCCTCTTCACCTCATGAAAAGCTAGATCACCCAACACTATGATGTCCCACAGAGAAACCAACAACACTTCCTTACAAGATACAAAATTCCAACCTCTGGATCTCTAGGATGAGGGATCCATATATAGATGTTTACAGGTTGGTGAGTTAGCTTCTGGGATTTTTATTACTATCATTTCTCTGATAGTTCTTGGTTCCACTTGGAGATTTCATGATCTCTTACTCATCCCTGGGTGAATCAGAGAGGCAAGTGTCAAATGAGCAGTTTCTATAAGATTCTTTGGATTTCCACCTAGTCAACTGCCTCTGCCATTTATCTTCTCTCGCTCATCGCACCCTATAGAAGGGCTTTTCAGTATCCATCGCATTTCAAGCATGTAGTAGGTGAGATGCATCACACTCTTAGCACTAAGCAGTCTGTATGGTCCAGCCTTGACTAGTTCTAAGTAGTTTTTTAGGGAGAACTTCTAGGAGATTATGTAATCAGCTGACCTTGTTCCTTTAGGGTGTGTAACAAAACTTTTAGGGGCTTAGAATCCCTTCGTTTATGGACATACGAGATTGGGGTTGCAGTTCCCAAATATGTCTATAACACCATGTCATAATTCTTGTGATTTTATGCCCAATGTGTGATTATGAAGGTAAAAAAGAAATAGATTGAGTGAAAAGTGGTGTGAAAAATAAGAAATTGTGAGGCTCAACATTTCCCCACATGGAGGTCATTGCATGTCCTCATGAAAAAATTTCAAAACTAATGAACCCTTCCTGTTACTAAACTCCTTCACATACTTGAGCTAAAACATCCATATTTGTCTTATTTTCCTTCTTCTTAGTGACTACCATCCTTGGTTTCTTCATCAAAATATTATACTTCAGACTTGTGAATTTTCTCTTAAGAGATATGTTCTTTCCTTTTAGCTTCTTATTCGCAGCATACCACAGAGAAAGATGTAAGGGAATATTGTCATTCTTTGTCCTTTGTATTTCATTCTCCACTTTCAATTTTTGATGTTCTTGTTTTAAGTGTTTGTCTAGTGTCTCCAATTAATAAACTTCATATTTGAGAGTATTTATATTTGGAGGTTCTTGTGGACTATCAGAATTAATTTATTTTTCTTCATTTGAAGAGGATGAAATGGCCTTTTTTGTTTCTATTTTACCCAAATATTCTATATAATCATATATCTCATGTTGGACTAGATCAATTTGAGGTGTTCTTCTTACTGCATTATAAATTGGTGATGGAACTGGTGAAAAAATAATTGGTGATGGAGCCTTTATCCCTTCTTCTTCCTCAAGATTGACAAATGCTATGGATTTTTGAAATTATTACTTCATTGTTTGGTTGAGTCTTGCACTCCTCCTAAGAGTGGATGAGGTTTTAATGAGAGGAATTTACTTTTGAACCTTTTTTTTTGTCTTTTCTTGCTCTATTTCCTCTTTTTTTCTTCTAGATATGTTTTCCTCCTTATCACTGGTTTTTCTTCTTCTAAAATTCTTCTTTTTAAGATTTTCTAATACATCAGCAAGGGGAGTCTCATCTTTTGAAGGTTTCTCTTGCTGTAGAGGTAGGTCATCTCTAGGGTTTAGAGATAACTTTCTTCTACTTCTCTTTATTTTGTTGCTAGGTGCTTCCCATTCTACCTCTTTAAAGTGGTTTTTAACGAGAAAACTTTCCCAATCCTCTCCTATACTTTTGAGGTGGGCTTCAATCAACATTTTTATCATGATGTGATGATACATGGTATTTTCAATAGACTATATTTTTCTTTGAGTATTATTGGTCATTTTCTTCATATAATTAAGTAATAAATAAGGTAAATTAATTTCATTTCCCTCAAAGAAATGATCATCAAATGTATATGATAGAAAATATACTGTCGAATCTACTTTCACAAGTAATAAATTTTTGAACGGGAAACAATAAATTTCTCCATTTTACTTTAAGACTTGTACTCGATATGCCTTTCTTAAAGACTGAAGTGTCCATACCTCGATTTTTGAGAAATGTCCTCCATTCATGTCCTTCAATTCCTCTATTTTTGAACCATCTTTCACCAACCCTAGGTAGCCCAGTTACTTCTGCCATGAAATATTTTGTCACTACTATTTTCACATCTCCACTTTCTACCTCCACTCCATCAAATTCTCGAGCAAAGGAATTTGTTAGATCTTTGTCATAGTCATTAAAATTTTCTACAAATTCCAACCATTTTACTTGCTATAACATTTGTCTAACTTGTGGATAACACTCCTTGAATTTCTTCCCATCCAACTCTATCCTCACAATAACCCCCATGTTGGTGAAGGTGAAACCTACAATTTCTTCTTTTGAAAAGGTTATGGAGTGAAAATGGCTTTGGAAAATGGAGTATGGATGAGAGTGAAATATTCAATGGAAATGAGTGAAAAGGGTTTCGCGAATAAAAAGTATGAATTAGGGAATAATTATGAGGGTCTAAGGAGTGGGGTATTTGTGTAGTGATGAGTGATGAATGGGCTTATGACCAACTTTGCTGATAGGATATAGTATTTATAGTCAAATCTAAAGTTGGAATAGTATTGATCACTTCAAATGGTAGTAGGAATGTTTATTTTATTTCATAATCTAATTTTTCTTACCTTTATTATTTAATCTAATATTTACATACATTTGGATTTATTATTCTAATTATTTTATTGACCTTTGTAGATTATCTTTAAATCCATTCAATTGCAAGCATGATCATTCTCTTACGCCAAGATCTTCAATTGTCTTAGCTGATCCCTGTCAGTATTAGCTGCATAATTTTGTTAAAGCTGCATATTCTCAATAATTCTCTAGTTTCTTATTTTGAAAATAAAAAGAGGGTTAGAAATAAAATAGGATTAGAAAGGTGTTTAAAAACAAAATATAGGGTGCCAAGAGTACTTGGTTTTCATCCTAAATTTTCTGTATAGACATGCAACAATGTTGGTTTTGATTTTTATCCATTTTTATTATATATATATATATATATATATATATATATTATATATATATATATATATATTATATATATAAAATATATATATATTAGAGAACAAGAGACTTTGCAAGTCAAGTTTGAGAGGAATGGAAATCCTTCGTAACCAACTTCAAATCAATATTTTCTTGCAGATTGTGAACAAATTCTTCCCTTGTCAATGGTTTATGATAAATTCACAATCGATGACCATTTACAATGAAGGTCACTTTTTCTTTATCAATGGTTCTAATCCTAATTACACCATTATCAAAGACAGTTTCAATCTCATAAGGCCCATGCTATTGAGTTTGAAATTTTCCTTGAAAATCTTTAAATTTTCAGTCAAAGATTAATGCCTAATCTCGATATTGAAATTTCCTTTATTTTATGAATTTGTCATGCCATATGGATCTTTGTTGTTGAACTATGTTGGTTCTTCGAATATCATCATGTCTCATCTCATCTAGCTCATTCATTTGTTGTATTCTTTGTTTTTGTGCTTCAGATAGATGAAGAACCAATTTGATTGTTGTCTTGAAGGTCTTTACCTCGAACTCAACAGGAAATACGACTTTCTTCCCATAAAAAATTTCATAGGGAGTATGTCTTGTGGTATTTATCCATGTGGTATGGTATGCCCATAAAGCTTCTGGAAGCTTTTTTTCCCAATCACTTCCATGTAGATGCACAGTCTTGTTAAGAATTTCTTCAATTTCTTTAATGGTGGATTCCACCTATCCATTTACATGTGGATGCTATGGAGTGTACATTCGATATTTGATGTTGTATTCCTCCATTACATTTTATACCAACTTGGATGTGAATTAAGTATTTTGATCTATCACAATTTCCCTTGGGACACTGAACCAGGTAAGGGTATCCTCGAAAAGAAATGAAACTACAACATTTTCAGTAGCAGAAGTAATTTCTTTAGCTTCTACTGATTTTGTAACATAATCAGTGAAAACTAAAATGTACCTTTTTTGTCTGATGGTGAATTAATTGGACCGAAAAAATCAAGAGCCCATTGCTCAGATGGTTCAATGAGTACCTGATGTTGTAGAGGCATTTCATTTGAAGGAACAATTTTCCCCATTCTTTGACAACTATCACATAGCTTAACATATTCTTTGGCATCCTTAAAAAGGGAAGGCCAATAGTATCCTAAGAGGAGTTGGTAAACAGTTATTTTATTAGTGAAGTGCCCTCTACATGGTTCATCATGAAAAGGCTTTAATATCCCTAGTACATCTTCTCTAACACATCTTTGAATGATCAAATCTCACCCTATTTTGTATAATTCTCAATTTATCCATGAGTAAGATCCACTAATTTGAACTAAATTTATTCCCTCTCAAAGAGACCAATATATTGGTTGCTTCCCTATAGAAAAATAATTAGCAATATCTACAAGCCAATTAGATTTAATAGATACTGCAAAAAGATATTCATCAGGAAACTTATCTTTTACAGGTACATAATTATTATCATTTTGAATCATAGATATAATCTCATCGACTATATCTTGTTTTCCAGGTCGATACAAAATAGTAATATTGAATTCTTGTAGCAACAATAACCATCTTACCCAGATGTGGGTGATTAATTGGAAATTAATGAACGTAAGACAGGACAACAGTAAGCGTCTTAGCCACACGGGTACCCACGTCCTTCTCCATGCCAATTTATGGCACAACACTGTCAACTTGCAGGCACCATTAATCTAGTGCTCAAGTTGAGATGGTTGCAGCAGGCTTAAGGCCATGGCAAACACTTTCCAGAATTCATTCTCCCTCTCCCCACTTAGATTCTCTTGACCCCCTCAGGCTGAGGAGTCCAGCACCCACACAGTCACAGGGCGACGTTGCTCGCTTCTCAACCGTGTGGATTTGGGAAATGGCATCCATTTCACCCAAACCACTCACTACATTTTGAATGCCACCCAGAACACCTCTGCATCCAGGCTAAACAACATCAGTAATCCTAGAGTGAACTCTACCTCACCATCTACTCATTCTGAATATACTAGTGTCATCCCAGCCCAAATATTTAATCGCCCACCTACTGTACATGCAATGATGCAACTTCATCATAGAATGCATAGTAGATGTAGTATAAGTTGCGGCCGTAGAACTCGCTTAGCCTTGCTACCCACCCCTAAACTGGAGACCCCATACTCCTGCCCTTCTTTTAATCAGTCCAGAGGTCATCTCTCTAGCAGATACCTGAAGTGTGAGCACTACCAAAAGTGTGAGCACTACCACCAAAACAATTGGTCCTCCTAACTCCCCTCACTCTTCTTACCACACTACCCAATTTCGTTTCCACAACACGCTGCATCGACCAGCCATTATTGCCACTATCACAGTGGCATTCAGTGAAGATTTGAGTCAGGAGGATAAGAAAGCTACACGGACCTAAGGACCTAAACTAGAGAAAGGGAAGACCCGCAAGTAGAATAAGGCTGAGGAGACATGAGACACGGGAGTTGAAGAAAACACAGACATAAAGACAACTACACTTAGGCACAAAGATGGCCATGGAAACACCATGCATGGCAAGGAAATGGCTGGTGGCAAGCATGAGGTCGATGGATGCTCGGGCAGCATGAAAGAGGTCAGTGGCAGCCAGGGTGGCACTTTTGTGGCAGTGGTAGAGTGGGATGACTATTTTTGTCGAATCGAGGAAGAGTTGGTGGACTAGGATGACTACGATTGTCAAGTTGTGGAGGAGTCTCCACCAGACACTTAGTGGGCTCTCCTTGATAGTTGCGCAAGCCAAGTTTGAAATGTTTGATTTTTTTTCATAGGGCTCTTTCCTAATTTTTTTTTCAATCCATGTGTTTCATTTTGATTAGATCTTACTCAAGAACCTTGTGTAGGCTTTACTTGTTTTTGTTTATGAATTGGGACCCCTGCTTGGGCTTTGATTTTGGGTACACTCAGACTAGCTTCCCCTCGATGGGCAGTCATGTTTTTGGGTTTTTCTTTCATAACTAATATAACTATGTTTAGCACCGCAGAGGCCAGAGCCTCATTGTACTTTTACATTTTTCATTAATAGAATAACATTACTTAGAAAACAAAAACAACAACAACCATCTTGTAATTTTGCCATTAGTGATTGGTTTATTCATTAAATACCTAGTTGCATAATGATCTGTATGTACAAAGATTTCATAACCAATGATGTGATGTCTTAATTTATTAATGGCATGGAGAATAGCCAACAACTCATTTTCTATTAGAGTATAATTTAGCTCTGTAGGAGTCAAATTTTTACTAGTGTAGTAAATGACATATGGAGCTAAATCCTTTTTTCCTAATATAGCTCCTAAAGTTGTATCTCAAGCATAAGTTGAATTGTGAAAAGGTAGATTCCAATTTAGTCCTCTTAGAATGGGTTCTTAAAAAATATTTTATTTCAATGTTTCAAAAAAAAATTGGCAATCAGAACTCCAAATGAATTCACAATATTTCTTGAGCAATTTGAAAAGTGGAGAAGCAATTTTTGTAAAGTTTTCTATGAATCTCCTATAGTAACCAGTAAATCCAATAAAACTTCTAACATCTCTTTGGAAATTTGGAATTGATAATTTAGAAATAACTTGTACTTTAATGTATCCACTCTAATTCCATTCCTTGAAATATGGCATCCTAAAGCAATTGCCTCAGTAAAGATCAGGAAACAAATTTCATGGCTTAATGAGAGATTTTCTTCCTTACTTCTAATGAGAAATTTTTCCAAATTTCTAAGAGCTTCTTCAAATAAATTTCCATAGGAATTAAAATCATCCATATAAACTTCCCCACAATCTTGAATTAGATCAGAGAAAATGCCTAAAACGACCCTTTGGAATGTTGCAGGTGCATTACATAATCTGAAAGGAAGTACTCAATAGGCATAGGGTCCGCATGGACAGATAAAAGTGGTTTTATGTTAATCTTCTGGAGCTACTTGGAACTAGTTATATAAAATAAAACAATCCAATAATGAGAAATATTTATTTCCTGCCAATGTGTCGAAAAATTCATCTATAAAAGGAAGTGGAAAGTGATCTCTTAAAGTGGCTTTATTCACTTCCCTATAGTCAAGGCATACTCTCCATTTTCCATTCTTTTTAGGAATAATTACCAATGATGAAACCCATTGGGTATCTGATATCGGATAAATGAAATTCACATTCAACAATTTTTATAGTTCATCTTTAACAATTCTTCTTAAATTTGGATTCATTCTCCTCCGAGGTTGTCGAATTGGTTTGGCATTTTCTTCAATGTAAATATAATGTATACAAGTATTGGGATTAATTCATTTCATGTTAGTGTATTCCCATTCATAAGTATAGGAATGTTGTTGTAACATTTTAATCAAATCTTTCTTTTGAAATTCTTTCAAATTATTATTCATATTCAATGTTTTTTTCTGGAAACATTTCTATTGAAGAATTGCCAATTTTTTCCCTAGAAACTAAAGATAATTAACAAGATGATAAATATTCAATATTACGTTGTTTCTTAAAACTTTGATTAGATTCACAATATGAGGAAGGCTCATTATTTTCCATTAAATTGAAATCTCATCTTCTTCATCTATTTGCAAAGTAACAAATATTGGTCATATATCAATATCATCATCTATCCCTTCTTCACTTTCTACCTCTATTGTTGTTTTTGCAGGAGGATATAATGTGACTTTCTTTATTGAACTTCCAATAGAAGTAAACATATCATGAAATCCACAACTTATACAAGCATTAACTATAGCTAATAATGGTCTTCCTAGAATCAATGAATGTCCTCCTAAATTACTCTTGGGTGTTAGAATCATAAAATCAAAATGTTACTCCAAATAATATACAGATACAAATATGTCTTATAATACACCTTCAGGTTTAACAACATATATAGCTGCTAATTACAACAATAAAGATATATTTTGAGGATTAGGAATTTTCAATTGATTCATAGCTTTTTTACTCATGATGTTTATAGTTGTTTCTAAATCAATAAATGTGTTTGTAATTTAGATAGCATTGATATGTTTTTTCACAATGGGACTTCTTTGATCAAGATATTTCTGAATTGTTTCTTTTCCCATCAGTATATCTGCAATTTTTCCAATTAGTTGAATTCTTTTGACTTCTTTTCTCTTTCTTCCTGGTCTTTTAATACTTAAGTCCTTGATTTTGTTTGCAAATATTGGTATTTCTTTGATATCTTGTAAGAAAGGAATTTGTATACAAACATTCTTCAGTTAATCTATCATATCATAATCAGGAAATAAAATAGGTTTTTCTACACCTTTATCAGTTTTCAATCTCTCGGGAAAAGGTGGTGTTTGAACAGATATTGAAGGTTGTTATAGGATGGGAGTTGAGTTTATTGGAATATTATTAAAATGAGTAGGGGTGGTTTGTTTTTGAGATTCTTCTTCTGAATTAAGAAGTTTCTATTTTTCAGAGAGATTCTCCTTTTCAGATTCATGAATAAAAACTAATGGGGACTTCTTTTCCAATACTCTACTAGATCTAAGTTGGATATTGTTTAGACCTAATGGAGTTATCATGTATGTTTGGAAATTTTGTCCTTCCGTATTATAAACAGGTTGTGAATTTTTATTATTTTTTGGATTTGGAAGTGGTTGGGTAAGAAATTTATTTGTTCTTTGAGGAAATGGTAATGAAATTTGTGGATCTAGATTTTGAGGTTCTATTTGTTGAACATGTTGAGGAAAATATTGGGGTGGAAAAAAAGGGTAAGGTTTTTGATATTGGGGATATTGAGGATACTTTCCATAAATATTTTTCCATCCTTGTGCCCAAGGTTGAGGCTAAGGTTGCCAAGGCATGGGTGTAGTCCATTTGTTTTGTGATGGTTGTGAAAATGCTTGAGTGTTAAAACCTTGGGTCACATTTCGTTGTGAATTTTCGCAAGGTGTCTTAGCAATAAAACAAAGGGGATCTATTTGATTTCTCATTACTACATATTGATAAACAACTTTAAGACCTGGTATTGAAGGACATTCCTTTGTATCATGATTTTCTACACATACAACATGGGTTTATACACTTTTTAAGTCAAGAGGGCATTCTCTTAGAACATGTTTTTTCTACATCTGGGCCAAAAGATTGATGATCAAACATTTTCAACCTTTTTCTTATTTTTCACTTTAAGGGTATCTATTTGTTCACTAAAACTCCCCAAGATGTTTGTTTTAAAGTTGTCAAGCAAATTGCCTAATTCAACCCTATTTATTGTCCCAACTCCAGATTTATTAATCCTAGACATGAGAGGGTCTCTTAGATTTTTCCTAGTCTTGTCTTACCTCTTGAAATGTGTATTCATGAATCACAAATTTCTCCAAATGATAACTGAGAAGTATCCCCCTTACCCATAAAATTGAGAAGATCAATCCACTCATCTCTAATGGATTTTAATAAGAGAGATTTCAAGGTTTCTTCATCTAATTCATGCCTTTTAACCCTTTTATCATTATAAGCAAATATTGCAATGAAATCTTCAATATTTTCATCTTCCTTTTGCCTCATTTTAAAGACTTCATCCTTAAGATTATGGGGCATACAATAGTCCTTATATTTCTCCAAGAATGTAGTTTTCATTTCTTCCCAAGTTCTTATAGAATTTACTCCTAAGCCCATGAACCATTTTAATGTTGCATCCTTAAGAGTTTCCATAAATAATTTCAACTTTTGAGTGTCAGGAAATTAATCATAAGATCTATAGAAGACTTAAAATTCAAAGAGAAATGCTTCAGGATATTCACTTCTTAATCCATAAAAAATTGGAAGGATGGAGGGTGAGATGTTTTTCATTGCAGTTGTTGTATCTTCATCAAGGATAGGAAATCCAAAAGGTTATGGTTCTACTCTACCTCCACATCCTACACCTCCCCTATTTCCTCCTCTTCCTCCTCCAATCCTAGGTTGTTCACCATTGTACCTCTCCTTCCACTTCTCCAACAATTATAGATTTTTCAGAACTAATATAGGGTTCCAAAATTGGGTTTTCTAATTCCTCTTCTAGTTCTTTTGGTTATTCTATTAATGGTAATTTAAAATAAGTTTCTTCCACCTCTTATTCAAGGGATTTCTAGTTCTTGTCTTAGAAATTTCTCTCCAGTTGACGATAGGAAATTTACTCCTTACATTGGGGATGTAGGATCCTCTTCTTCTATTATTGCTTCAGTTCATGAGGTTGGTGAATCTCGATTGGATTTCAGATGTGAGTACATCAGGAATGTTATCTTTACCTACAAATGGTGGAATATGATTTTGAGTGGATGGTGTGGCACTCCAAGGTCATTGTAGTATATTGGTGAGTATTCCAGCCTGTCATGCAGGTGACCCGTGTTCCATCCCCTATAATAGCACCAAAATATTTTCAATTTTATTCACCTTAAATTTCTTACATAAATTATCGATGAGGGCTAGTAAGTTAATGAAGTGTAAGTGCATTGTATGTGTTAGAAGCCTTTTATTCTAAATTAAATTGAGTTATTGAAATTCACATGCCTTCTATGAGTAAATTATGTATTCCTAGAAAATAATATGAAATCTACAATGATGATCACACTCTCTTGCTTAAAACTACTATTTCTTATAGAAATCTCACATTCTTCTTTGAAATAAAGAAAATCTCACACTTGATGTAAATTGAAATTAATTGCACACTTTACATAAATAGGAATTATATACACACAATCAATTCCAGAAGCAAAAACTACTATTTAATCTCATCACACATCTATATAAACAAAAATCATACTTGTATTGAAACAAAATGAAACAGACCCCTTCTTAAAATACATCCCACTTTCTTGAATTATAAATCACACATGCTTGAAATTTAACATCCAATTCTACGAATAAATCCCCTCTCTATAAAAAAAGATAAAATTGTGTCTAATTGATTAAAGTGTAACACTATGTCATTATTGTTAAACACTATCCATATGCATCCATAATCTATTAACAAATGAAATCATTAGTAGAATGGACTTAATTCAAGTTTAGAAGAAATTAAAATGCAATTACTTAATCAAACAAATAGAAAGCTATGAGAATATAAAGGCAATTACTATCTACTGAAAACAAAACAAAAATTTGTATTGCTTGAGGGGGGCCTCCATGAGCAGAATAAAATCATGCTATTCATCAAACACTTAACCACACATGAGAAAATGAAATGATTGTTTTATAAATGGAGCATTAAAAACAGATTTTAAATCTCAATGTAATGTCCTTACTTAACAAAGTTTTCATTTCTGCCGAGAGACATATTTATAGAACTCATGCAATAAATTGTTCATAGTTATATGCCTAATCGCTATCAACAGAAACTATAATTAACTTGAAATGATATGGTAACATAATTCGCTGATGATTTGCTATTATCAAAGAAATTCATGAGGCATAAATCTCATTCTCGCTCACCTGTCGCAGACTACAGAGGTTGACTTCATCCTTGACTGCACCATTGGGACCTAATTCCATTAATCTGGTTCATGAGGGTAGGAGGAAGTCATTGAGTGCATCAATTTCCACCTACCAATATATTTCACTTCCTATATGGCACATTGGAATCTATCAAATCACGGAATTTGTTGTAGAATCGTATATTAGCTACAAAAACATTGCAAATCGATAGTTGAAGTAAACATTAAACTAAATAATAAATAACATTATCAATTCATGAAATACAAGATAATTGTATACCTGCCATGTCATAATTCCTGTGACTTGATGACAAATGTATGATTATGAAGGTCAAAACGAAATAGATAGAGTGACAAAGGGTGTAAAAAAAAGGCAATTGTGAGGCTCAACACTTCCACGTCTTCTTCTATTTCCCCATAAAAACTAGCGGGTTTTATGTTTCTAAATTCTCCCTGCAACTCCATTTTTTTTTTTTTTTTTTTTTTTTTTTTTCTGATGTGGTTTCGGATACATCTTATATAATTCCCCTTCACTTTCATACTTCTCTACCTCCATTCCAACCTCTTTCCTTTTCAACCCTCCTAGTTGTATGCTTCTATAACTAGAATTCTTAGTCAACTCCCCTATAATTTGTTCCTACTCCATTATAGCCCTCAATAGACATTCATTTTTGTTTCTGAGATGAGCTAGCTCTTGTTGCATGTTTTTTATAATCTCCATAAACTGAGAGTTATGATGGAGTGCAGGCTCCTCCCAACTCAACATAGATCTCTTCACCATCCATTACGGATGGAGGATATTCCTCTGCCATGTTGTAGCGATATGATTCACTTATGTACCCTATAAAAACAATACAACCTGTTATCGGTATTTTGCAATAATAATTCCTTTTTTTTTTAATTGTGATGGTCCCTTACACGTCTAGTGCTAGAACTGGGCTTTGATACTACATGTGACACGTCTTCACTACTATATATTATCTATTTATATTATATATTATTTTATTTTATATTTTATATATATTCACAAAAATTAATATTGTCCTCTACTATTAATTGTTGAAATGATAGCCATCACTCCCTTGATTATTTCTTTTTGTTTTTCCATGAGAAGAATTAAAACATCAAATTGCTTACCCGATATTAGACATAAAATTATGATGTACTTCCCTTCCTTTCTACATTTTTTGGGATTCCACATAGACCCTATGCCTTACTATTAATATAAATGCCCACTATAGCATGAAGAGAGTTTACTATGAGATTCAAATTATGTTATACCTTATCCAATAAGATTAATACTAATGGCGACCATATGATTTTTTTATCTATTTATTCACCTTTCTTTTATAATGTCTACTTCATTGGTCTATTCAATTAACTTTCCTTAAATGGGTATTATGGTCATGGAGTCATAAAAAACTATTGGGCACATGTCTTTACAAAGTTATCATGGTTAGTCATTTTCTTACTAGTATAAATCGATTCATGTATGTATATTGGTTAAAATGAATCCCCAAATAATACTTAACATAATACATGTATTAAAACTTAAAACTTCCATTGCATGAAATTTAAAATGGTGGAGAGAAATAAATGCCTAGAAAAACTAGTTTCCAATCCCCTTGAGCCAGTGCATCGAACACCATGTGAACATCACATGGAGGTTCAGACCTAGCTTTCTGGGTTTTATTGAATGAACAAGATAGATTGGGATTATCCAATGATTCATTGTATTATTTTTACAACCCTAAACATTCTTGTCTAACTTTCCTTTTTCCATTTGTGAGTTAACCTATCCACTGAACATTTCTCAGTCAATAGAGAGGAAGTCACATAGTTTCTAGATTGGGATGAACTATATCGCATACCATAGAATGGAGACCTTAGGTTATTGCATGTAGCTTTTAGCCCTGTACAGAAATTACTTGAATACAAATTATAAAATAGAAAATAAACAATAGCGAGAGCATAACACATAAAACAAATATACACAACAATTTTCCCCTAGATCTCAAAACCATGTCTACTAGGTTGATTTTTCATTATGTTCCTTTCAATGTTACAATACATATATATACATGTTGAACCATCAAATACCATGGACCGAGAACCATCACGCCCAAAACCATGTGCGTAAACCATGCAAAAATCCATAGGTAGGTCTGCCCACCTAATATAGGGTCAAAAAAAGATTCCCTAGGGCACTGCCCTAGACCCCGTAGAGGGGGGCTAACTGCCCCCCTCAAACGCCCCATATAGGGGGCGATCCATCACTCATCTTACCACCCACTAAACTATGGGAACTAGTCATGGAAAGAATATAACACAACCCAACATTCTCCCACTTGTTATTTTCTTTCCACATGGGACTATAGGAGAGCTTAGTCATTTATCTAGCCCTACAACACCCATTGTTTCTCTACACCAGACAACTTCTCAGAGCTCACGAATTTTGTCAATGCATTTATAGTATTCTTCAAAGTGTCTACCTTTACCAAAAACACCTTCTTGTCTTCTATAATATCCCTAACAAAGTGATATTGAACATCAATGTTTTTTGTATTTGAATGGTAAGCAAGGTTCTTTTCCGAGAAACTTGTGCTTTGGTTGTCATGGTCTATCCTTATAGTTCCTTATACTAACCCCATACTTGAAAACAATATCTGTAACCAAACTTATTCCTTGCTTGCATGAGTGGCTGCTATGTATTCTGCCTCTATAGTTGATAGTGCCACTACAGATTGTTTCTTACTCATCCAACTGATTGCACCTCCAAATAGGTTACACAGATACCCACTTGTAGATTTTCTCTGGTCTAGATATCCAGCCAAGTCTGCATCAACAAAGCCACAAATATCCAAAACACTGTCTAATCCTAGTCTTCCTTGGTAGTACAAACCATAATCACTAGTGCCATAGAAATACGTAAAAACCTGCTTCACTACTGTCTAATGCTCCTTCCCTGCTTTTGGCATAAACCTGCTCAATACTCCCACTACATGTGCAATGCCTAGTCTAGTACAGACCATTGCATACATCAGGCTACCGACTACACTTGCATATGGAAAACGAGACATGTCCTCTTCCTCTTCTTGTGTCTTGGGACACTATTCAATAGATAACTTTACACCTATAGGAATAGGAACCTTCATGAGTTTACTATCTTACTATTGTGGCCTCAAAATTCTATTGCCAAAACATGTGGGATAACCACCGGTCTAGACCTTAAGATAGCTCCTTTTCCATTTAAAGTGGTGGCTCTGACTGGGGATAATGGGACCAGTTTCCCAGTGTGGGTTTTAAGATGAGAGTGGGTGGTTTATGAGTGCTTTGCAATAGAGTAATGATAATCTAAGTGACCTATTCTACCATGCAATTTCTCTAACTAACTTATTCTAATATAAACCTAGGTGTTCTTCTGTGATATGTGATCTACAAGGATATCTATTTAGCATGTGATAATAAAGATTGAACAAAACTAAACAGATATGATAACGTAAAAGATAATTCATTTGACTAAATTGCTAGTTTAAGGAATTTATAAAATATATCGCATATATGATGAGTTATATATGAAAATCACAACCTCAGCTAGGCATCATACAAAAGTGCAATTAACGCTTAACAAAAATAATAAATATCACATATAATCCATGAAGGTAAATTTTTTCCACTAACTAAATCTAAACAGAATCAATCATACATGATAATAGTACCAAATGTGTGAATTCCTACTCATTTGACAAGTGACATAGACCAACTTCTTTCTTTAGATCAAATTGTTTACGAAGAATACAAAAGTGCATCAACAAAGGAAGGTAGTCTGACATCCAAAAGAAACAATCATGTTCCATCATTTCACCAAAGCATTCACAAACTTACAAGAGTGCATTCTTTACAAATGTTTTTGATAAAATTTTAAACCCTTCTCTAAATGCATGAGAAGGGTATAAATTCTACTCTAACTAAATGTGCAAAAATAGATTATACAAAATTTGAGGAGGTTTCAAGAAACCTTCCCCCTAACTAGGTAACTAACTCCAAAAATAAATAGAGGCTAAATAAACAAAACTAAGAGGCTGAATTGCTACCTTCTAGCTTGTCCTCTAAATCACAAATATCGGTCATCAGTTGAATTTGAGGAGGTGGCCCGAAATGAGTCCTCAGCTGTCCAGTGAAGATGACATTAGTGAGCGGTGGCAACATCCTTTGAGTCATGTGAAGGGCACAGTTGAGAGTCATAATCTGGCTATGTGGCTTAACCATATATTGCCAATACGACTCCCAGTTGGTCGTGGTCAGTTTCACAATTGGCTCTCTCTGAATCCCTACCTTTTCTTGCCAGTCTTTATACAGAGCAGTTAAATCAGGAATTTATTTTGTATTTCTTTCCTTGATGATATTGGTGGCGAAGAGGCTGTGATTCACTACTTTGATGATGTTATTTGATACTTCATCTTTCCTTGTGACTGCTAGCTCAGCCTGTTTGATTCTGGCATCCCAATTTGTAAAGAGAATGTCTTTATGAGTTTCTTTAATCTCGGGTAGATTGACCTTCTTTCCATCTCCTGTTTCCCGCCACTCAATGAAATCATTAAACTTCGTTCTCTGGTCAATTTCCTTGACTCTTAGCTAGTTGCTATTAGTCAGATAGGGAGTAATATGTGACATATTTTGGTAGAAATACTCTTTATGTCTCACCAGAAGGGAATTTAATTCCAAGGCCTCTTTGATGAACTCCTTAGTAGTGGGAGCATCCTTGTATCTTTCCATGGATTGCTAAATTTCCTGGAGTTGCATGAATTTGGCCAATATATCTACCTCATGGCTTATTTTCATGACCTCAATGAATTGCTGCAATTGATATAGTTGCTTCTCCACCTGCCTATTTACACTTGCTTTATCTACCTCCTACTCTTGTTCGAGCTGCACAATTCTCTATTGTTTCTCCCTTAGCAGAGTAGAGACCTCAGTAGCCTTGTCCATAGTGACTGATGCATATGGTCCCATGAACTATGATAGTCTAGTCATGTTCTCGATCAGATTGAAAGGAATGTCCTTCTAGACAATGTCCATGGGTTGTTTCCCAGTGGGAATTCAGGTGCATCTACCCTTCTCCTCTTTCTTTGCCTTCTAACTACAACCTTGTAGAGAGGGCTATAAGACACATCAAGTGGAGGGATTTCAGTCACTTTGAGAACAATCTTCGATGTGGGCAGAGCAATGATAATTTCAGTATGTTGGGACATTGTTTCTTGTTCCTCCATAGGTGTATATTACTTGTCGGTAGACTTGGGTTCTCTATCTTTTTGAACATGTGAAGGAGTTTTGAATTCATTAGTTTCTCTGGAATTTGAGGATTTGGGAGTTCCTTTCAATTTCTTATTAAATTAATCCCACTCCTGCTCCAAACTACTGCCTTTGGTCTCTAAATTGATTTCTGTAGCAGGGGTTCTCATCACTTTCTTCTCAGCTGACTTCTTGCTGCACTCAGCTATGTTGTCAGCATCTTAGAGCTTCCCTATGTTTGGTGTCTTTTCAATGTTTACCTGAGAGTATATTTGAGAGCTAGGGCCTCAACTCTCAATAGTGATGCTTGGAGTAGACTTATCCTCATGTTTTAATAGAGGCATTGGGATCACTCGAAGCCTCTCATCTATGAAATCCTGAAATATTTCAAAATGTTTAGGTTTTAGATTTGATTTTTCCCATTCGAACACTTTTTCGAAGGATACAGATGACTATAGAAAATCCTCAAAATGATTATTGTCATGATTATATGGATTCAGTTTATCTCCATTAGTGACATTGTATGCCACTTTGTTTGGATCAAATTGTGTCTAAGGCAATGTATGAAGCCTGGGGGCTTCCATATGTGTTGATTCCTTAGTGGCATGAACAAAATTGGCTAAAGAAAAGGAACTACATTTGAAAGGAAAAATGGGCCATAATGACTTCTTGCCATCTTTGAGAACTTTTGTCAGGCCCTATCCCACAGTCTAGTAGGAAATATCTTTCGCTAATAACTTATTAGAAACATATAAAGGAAGGATGTGTGGAACAATTGTGCTACCAAAAACCCTAATACAGGTGAACCAATCTTCAATAAAATAGTTGTTGACAGTAAGCAAGTCTGTTGTAGCTTCTTGGGAAAAGTTGAAAACCTAGGGGCTTTCTTATTGAAAATCATTTGATGTATGGGAAACACAACAATAAGATATATCTTATAGAAGTGAGGTATGTAATGTGACTCCCATATTTATTTATCACTGAGATGGATTTGGTAAGGATCTTGTAAGGTCCATTTCCAACCCATGGTTGGAAATATTGTGCAAAAGCAAATAGCATCCATAATGTAGGCACTAAAATGGAAGGGAGGGAGGTTATCTGAAAATGAGGCTTTCTTCTGTCGATATTTGGTAATGGTGGTGGCTAGGTTGTTAAATAGGATGGAATTCCAATTCATGATATGGGAATTAACGCAGGAATCAATCAGACAAATCCATTCTATTGAAAACTTAGTATTATTGGGTAGCCCTTACAATCTACATAACATGGCTACTACTTAGTTGTAGGGGTTTTCCATGGAGGCTATAGCATACATGCATTATTTTTCATACTTGAATTTGTTGTCCAACACCCTCCAACCGTGAATTAGCTTGAAGGGGTCTATATTATTCTTTGCGAAGTTAACCACAAATGTACCTTTCTAGATATCCCAGGAATCAGGTATGCGGTATATCTTCTTCAGATCCTCTACTCTGAACCACACAATGAGCTCCATCTTTTAATTCTTGAATTACCTATATTCAATGATAAGGTTTTCAATTACCCACCTAAACATATGTGTATAGCGGAGGATTTTAGCCCTTTCTCCTATCCTATGATGGAATGAACAGGGAGAATCTCAAGTTTTGAAGGCCTTTTTGAGTCAGTTATTGCTCTCATAATAATGATTTTAGGACACTTGTCCTCCCGCCTATTGTAAATTACTTCCCAATTCATTGTGCCTCTGGCAGCATCACAAACTATATCAGCAAAGATAGCAGCCATCTCTGTAAACTCATCTTCGACAATGGTCTGTTTGCTTTATTTATGCATCACCATTCTTAGGGAGATGTCTTTTGTCACTTTCCTGAGATAGACAAGATATATCAACAAAGACGATATCTAGTAATTAATATTGAAAGCTTCTTTGAAATGACTTTGGATCATGAGAAAGGTTTTAATGAGATACTCGATTATAACTACCCATAACCAAGAAAAAATTTATCCTTCCTCAGGCTACTAAATATTTAATAACATGTCAACTCATTTGTTAAATCATTTAAAATGTAATTATTCCACACATTTTACCAGACTTAATTCTGCATTGCGGTCTTAAAACGGATATAGTATAACGTTACCATATGTATTAAGCGAAATGTGATTGCGGAGATTGCAATATCGCATTTCACAAATCATTTGTGGCTGTTCTAATGGGTTGGTCAAGTTACTCACGAACTATGCCGAGTGCGAAATGTGATTGCGAAATGAAAAGGTGATGCTATTGCAGTGGGCGACCTAATCACATGTCACACTTTTGTAAATGTCTTTTAACATGGTCATGTGGAAAAGTGTGTTTTGCGATCTACGATATGAATTTGATCCTTATTTAGTTTTGCAAGGTTTTTCTAGGAATTTTCTTAGAGTTAGGGTTTTATTATCCTAAGCCTAAGAGTTTAAAAGGGTCCCCATTTGCAATTCTAAGCCTAGATATTGTTTGTTGTAAATGGGGGGGTTGTTTTGTAGTATAACAATTGGCGATTCACTTTGGAGAACTAATTATCTTTGAGTAGTTTTATGAAATTTCTAACAAATTTCAAAGTAATTAGGATTATAATAATAATGATTGCATGACTTATAAAGTAAATAACATGTGTCTGGAATCATCATTACTTTCTCAGCTTATTTACTCAATTAATTTACTCTCGTAGTGATAGAGGTATAAACATTTGCTTCAGCCAATCAAGTTTAAAGTAATATAGTAGGTGTCTTTCATAGATTATTTTTTTGTAGTTTACTCATTCATCACAGATGGAGCCTCTGCTGTCAGGAAGCATTGATAGCCTCAACAACGTTATCTTTTAACCAACAATGGTTCATTGTCCCATCTATATGATTTTTCAAAATTTCAAAATGATATTCACTTGGATTGAATCTCACTTGGACCTTGTCCCTTTTCTCCTCTTTTGAATGTAATATTTCTCTTTCTAGTTTCATAAAAGACATTTTCTAGGCATGGTAACCTACTAATGGCAATTCCATTCACTAGTTGTAACTAAACTGAACAAGATGGCTCTTGATGAGACCCCTTATCTTCTGATCGAGGAGACCATTAGCTATTACCCTGTTTGGTATGAAGTATTAGTAATATCAATTTAATCCCTTCCATATGAACATGGTAAACAAGCTCGTAAAGAGACATTTTATCTTTTAATTTTTTTTATATTTTAGAATTACACACCGAAAAAAGAAAATTTTAACAGAAGGGGTGGATCATTGGCTCTTTTGAGACTTTTGGGTGATAACGATAGAGGTTTTTAAGATGTTGATCTACAAAAATACTTACTATGTTAAAAATTATTTTCTAGAATGGTAACAAAACCCTCATATTCTATAGAGGTAAGAGGTTGTTTGTAAAATAAATGTTTTGAGCAAGGTCAATTTTTTCCAAAGAAATCAAGTTTACTTTAGTAATCAAATGTCCTAATTATTCCTTTTAACTCTTACTTTCTTATAAAAGCAAAAAATAGAAATGTTATGAAATATTTTATTTTTAAAAACCAAAAGTAAATACTATTTGACCATTATTTTCCTAGAAATCAATATGTTACCAAATTGGAAGAGGCTATCTCCTTAGATAAGTACTTTTTAAAAATTTTCCCATTTATAGGCATGTTGGGTTGTGTTATATTCTTTCCACATAATTAACAGGGGGTTTGAGGGGTACCCGTAAGCCAACTTTATGGGGTTCGGGGCAGTGCCCCGGAAAATTTTGGTTTTGGAACCTATGTTAGGTTGGGCGGACCCACCTATGGTTTTGTGCATGATTTTCACACATGTTTTTTTTTGGACGCGATGGTTTTCGGTCCATGGTTTTGGAGGCGATGGTTTTCAATCCATGGTTTCGGAGGCGATGGTTTTCGGTCCATGGTATTGGATGCTTCGACATGTATAAATATGTATTGTAACATTGAAAGGAACATAATCAAAAATCAAGCTGGTAGTCCCGGTTTTGGGATCCAGGGGAAAATCTTTGTGCATATGTGTTTTTTTATGTGTTATGCTCTCGCATTGTTTATTTTTCTGTGATTTAGAATTCATATGCAGGTAATTTCTCTATGGGGTTAAAACCTACATCTATGTGTCTTTCTCAGGATGAGCAGCACGGAAGAAGACAACGACATTTTCCACCCATTAGAATAGTCACACCCACGTGTCTCTGCATCCCCTCTAGAAGGTCTTCTATAGCTACCATGGGTACCTCATGAATCAGTCCCACCAAGTTTCTTTGGACAACATGGAGGGTCCTCTAAGTCTTTATTTTGGCTCCCTCCATGTCCCTTTTGTGACGCCTATGTTTAGGTAGACCCTCATGTCTTACTGGTTCAACATTTGCATCATGATCAAAATAATTTTGTAAGTATTTGTCTCATAAAAAATATTTTCAGTTCATTTATACTTAAAATCCAAAAAATCTTAAAATCTAAAACATTAACAACATTTGTACCTATGGATCCCCACACTGCATTCGGTGGAAACACTAGATCTTGATCTCCTCTAAAGTCCATGCCAGCATAGGGATAGTCCACAACTTCTATGAATTTTTCTTCCCACCACCAGAAGAACTTGTCATCAAAAGTGTTTCTAGGGAACTCACGCCCCCCTAGTCTCTTCATTAGATCAACTCATCTACCCATTCATGGATCCCTTGGGCTGGTAATGTTGGAAAATACCTTGGGTCAAAGCTTTGGTACTCTCTCAAAGAAAAAGGAGCACAAGATGATTCCATATCAAAAGTTCTTTTTTTGACCTTTTGAGATAGATTTAAGTTGTTTTGTCATATTGGTTAAGAGGGGTGTTCACCAATCAAAAACTATCAAGAGACACTCCATTGCTAGACTCATTAAATCTTGAGAAGCCTAGTGTAGAGAAGTTGAACCATTCACTATGGCAATGGTAAAGAGAAGAATTCTCAGGGCCAAGCTCTCTACACATTTAATTGGAATATAGGTTCCAATCTTCTTGGTGTTTCTTGGGTAGTAGATGATACATATTCCTCCACACTAAGGCTCCCTCTTGTTCTTCTTGTTGATTTTACCCTCTCTCTTCTTCAGGAAAGACTGGTGATGAAAAAGACATCCTCTATTTTTATCCTCAAAGGGATTTGGTCAATAATAAAAGCATGTTCTTCTAGATCCCAGTAATGGATCAACATCTCTAGCGATCTGGTATTTCCTTCATATTTGGCATTTTGAAAAATTTCAATAATCCATATCCTCATAAGGCATCTAATGCAATTTTATGTTCCATCATTTCATTATCAATCACACTTTGTTCCCTTTCTCGCCACATAATCGACATTCTGCAAAACAAGTGTTTCAGATCATTAAAAACCTGTTTCAAATTTTAAAATTGCGCAGATGTAGGTTTGGTATTTACATAGTCACATGTAGGGCCTTTGTATACGTGAGGTTTCTATGTCCAAACTGCATGTACGCAAAGCATAATTTTTAAAGTAATTTCCCACAATGAATTTTTTGACAAAAACATTTAAAAAGAAGTAAAACTTATAAAAAAATCAATTAGGAGCTTACCTCGAGGGTTGATGGCTGAATGAATAGATGAATTTGATGGATTGAGCTTGCTTGGGCTTTTTCTCCAGAGCTCCTTCACTCACTTGTTTACAACAGAAATGAAGAATTGCAAGCGAAATGGTCTCTATATAGGTTGACATTAAAAGGTCACTTTTTCTAAAGTTCATTTTTTATTTTCAAAATTTTATGAGATTTATGACCTTTTTGTCTTAGAGTGTTGTGATGGGTTATTTTTAGGATACTTTGGAGATTCTAAGAGACTACCTCAATTCCATGACCACAGACATGTCATGGAAGGTATCGTTTTTTTCACTAGCATATAGGTTAGGGAATATTATTTCCCATTGCATTTTTGCATACTAGCCTCCATACTACAATATCTTGGCCATAGGTTCGACTCCATCATGTCTTGGTTCTTAAACCATTTTCACTCGCCAACTTATAAAATCATGATGTGACAGTAGAGACAACATTTACATGGGCATTTTAGTTAGATACTTGTTAGCATATGTTTCCCATGCTACTATACTATGTAGGCTCAGGAATCCTCTTTAGAACCACCATGACATATGGATTGAAGCTTTATTCTCTTACTTCTTCACTATTTTTTCTAGATTTATATCCTAGAGGCTCCTTTATTTTGAGTTGTACTACTGCATTGCATGTTGACCATTTGTACCTTTTGGCCTTAAGTTGGCTTCACTTGGACTCATGTTTAAGCCACCTTTTGGTCGTGTCTTTTTACAAAATCAACCTTGCAATCACTTAGCCTCTGCAACTTGACACCTTTTTACCCGTGGAAAGAACATTCCTTTGAGTTTCATTGACCACTTTTGTCACCTTGCATTGAGCATAGGAATGTTCCCCTCTCGGGACCTAATGCATCTGTATTTGGGCACTCATTCTTTCCATTGTACCATAGGCATTCTTTTATTCTTTTTCAAGCCTTTTATTCCATTATTGATGGCAGCTAGATTCAGTTGTATCACCCTTGAACAAAGCACTCAAAATTAAGTCTTTCTTCCATTGGGACGAGATTTAGTTTGACTTAGGAGAGCCTTAACCTTGTTACTCAGTTAGTACTTCTCTGATTGGTTATCTCTTCCAATCATATGGAGATATTGTTTGTGCCTCTTGCATGACAAACTTATACAAGGTTGTCATATGTTACCATATTGTCACATTTGAGTCGTACTTTTGTTCAAGGGAAGGAAACCTGAGTCGGCCTTCCTGTGGTGTCTCTTGAATTATTTTCAATCGACCATCCTTGGTTGTTAGAGTCATGTTCACTATCACATTAGCTATTTGGTCCTTTGTTCATGCTAGCTTGAGAAGGTCTCCATTGACTTCTTTCTAGCAGGTCTTGCTCAAATCGACTACAACAAATTACTCTAAGGGTAAACCTAGAGCCACACCCTGACCCTATTTTCATTATTGATATGTCACCTTTTTCTCATCATCAATCATATCATGGGTCTTTGACTGAGTGGTTTCCCTTGCGTTCAATTTCAGCTTTCGTTATCACACATTGGAACTCATGCAATTGCTTGGTTTCCATTTGACCCTATTAATGGATTCCTCACCTCTATGTCAGCTTTCACTATTGGTTGGTTTATAGGGTTTCTATCATGCACTAGCCCCATCTTGTGTACACCAAAAACATGCTTCAATTTGGTTACTACATCTTTTTTCATTCGATTCCTTCCACATTATTGGCCTATGTAGGAATTTACAGGGTAAGTTCCTCAGATAAAACACCAAATGACACCGCTTACAAACAGATCACAGATCAATACACCAGTATTATTGATGTGGTTAAAACCCTCAAAGAGGGAAATAGTCCACGTCCTGAGCCAATGCGGCCACTTCAGGCAATTTATTAATAAAAGAAAGAAAATTTACATAAGCTTCTCTCATGAATAGTCACCCTACAAATGACCCTCCATGCTCTTTAAATAAAGATCATGGACCAATTGGGTGTTAAGCCACGGATCAAGTGTCAGTAATACTGAGGAGAGAATGAACCGTCAGATCACTTAATGTCTAGCATGTATTGTGATTGTTAGATTGTAAGTTACAAAATTACATAGTAAAGAAACACACTTGACCTAACTCTACAGAAGACCAAGTTATACTTAACTATTCCTATGTGTCGGAATATCTTAACATCCCCCCTTAAGAACAACTTGGGATAGGATTGAAGGATGTACAAATATGACACAATAGGAGAAGGAAGGAGGCATTAGATCCTATCCCCCCTTAGTGATAACTTCTTGAACTCCAACCATAAATCTAAGTTTAGTAACTTCGCCTCTATGAGAGCCTTTGAAAAGATGTCTGCAACTTGATCATCGGTTGAACAATATTACACTCCAAGAACATGGTCATGAATGAGTTTTTTTATGAAGTGCATGTGTAGTTCAATGTGTTTACTGCATTGATGTTGAACTGGATCTTTGCATAGTTGAATGGCACTTTGATTATCACACCAAAGTATAGTTGGATGTTGCTACTGAAAGATAAACTCTGACATGATCTGATGAAGCCACAGGGCTTCCTTACTAGCTTCTATGGCACCACGATACTCAACTCTTGGTGAAGAAAGAGAAATGGCACTTTGTTTCTTACAAGCCCATGTAATAGGTCCAGAACCAAGAGTAAACACATAACCTGCAGTAGACTTCCAATCATTAGGGTCACTGGCCCAATTAGAATCAATGAAACCAACCAATGGAGGAGATGCTTTTGCACTGTAATGAATCCCAAACTAAATTGTACCTCGAACATAACGAAGTATTATTTTAGTTGATTTCCACTAACTTTCATGTGGGTTTTTTATAAACTGAGCAATAAGTCCAACAAGAAAGGAAACGCCAGGATGGGTATGGGTCAGATACAAGGGTTTTCCTACAAGTTTATGGTATAAGGTAGCATCGGATTCAGGGGAAGTACAAGTGACTGAAAGTTTGACTACAGAATAAAAGGGAGAATGGGCTAGCTTACAGTCTTACATATGAAAGTGGCATAGAATATCATAGGCATACTTGGATTCGGAAAGGGAAATACCTTCCTTGGATTGCAAGACTTGAAGACCAAGAAAATAATGTAATTGTCCTAAGTCTACCATTTCAAACTACTTTTTAAGGCTGGAGTTCACATGGTTTATAATGTTGGGATCACTACCAGTAAGGATAAGATGATCGATATAAAGAACATGAATGATAAGAGACTTACCCACTTTCTTGGTGTAGATAGTATTGTTAGAATGACACCTAGAAAAGCCAATATCTAAAAGAAAGTTATCCATTTTGGCATACCAAGCCCAAGGGGCTTGCTTGAAACCATAAAGGAATTTCTTAAGAAGACATACAAGGCTGGAGTTTGTTTGTATAAAGCTGAGAAGTTGTTATATAAATTTCTTCATGTAATTTCCCATGCAAGAAGGAATATTTAACATCCATCTGATGGACTTCCCATTTGAAGGAGGTAGCAAGGGAAAGAACAAGGAAGATAGAGTTAATTTTGGCAATAGGGTAGAAGGTTTCATTATAGTCAATGCGTTCAACTTGTGAAAAACCCTTAGCAAGAAGAAGAGCTTTATGTTTATCAAATTTTCCATCTGGTCCAAGCTTGGTTCTGTAAGCCCATTTGCATCTAACAAGTTTTTGTCCCTTTGGAAGAGGAACAACATCCCATGTATCATTTGCCAATATTGAACGATATTCTTCATTCATAGTTGTGTCTCAATCTGGATGGCCTGAAGCTTCTACAAAGGTGTCGAGATCATAATTCGATGAAGCCTGAGCCAGTAAAGAAGAGGCTTTATCGAACTGAGAACGTGTACATTGTTGATCTATAGGATCACTTGTAAGAGCACCTGCTGCATCCCGAGTAGCAGGAACCCATTTTGGAAGCTAAGGAGCTGAAGGAGGATCTTAAGAAGGTGGGGGAGGATTTTCATCCTCGCTATCATCATCTGAAGAAGAAATATTTTCAGAAGTATAAGGGATAGAGAGATGTGGTACATCCACCGAACTAGCCTCATAGGCTAATATATTTTTAGCAAACTTTACATCTCCTCTAATGATAAAATTTTTGGAATTAAGTGGAATAAGTCTATATCCTTTGACATCTTCATAATATCCAACAAAAATACATTTTTCACTCTTAGATTCTAAAGATTTATGTTTCTCATCTATAATATGGGTCCATGCTTCACTTACAAAAACACGAAAGTGACTTACATCTAGTTTAATTGAGCTCCATGCTTCTTCTGGAGTGATATTCTTTAAAACCTTAGTAGGAGTGTGATTTCCTATGTAATTTGCATAGTTAATTGCTTTTGCCCAAAAATTAAGACTAAGTCGTCTAGATTGAAGCATACAATTAGCCATTTCCTTTAAGGTGTGATTCTTCCTTTCAGCTACACCATTTTGTTATGGAGTTTATGGAACTGTATGTTGCATTTGAATTCCATGCTCAGTGAAAAAGTTAATGAATTTGTTGTTCACATATTCTCTGCCATTGTCAGATCTTATCTTAATGATTTGATTTCTATATTGTTTCTGAACAAAGGCCTTAAAGGCCAAGAACATGTTAAATACTTCACTCTTGAGTTTTAAGAAGTATACCCAAGTGCGTCTAGAGAAATCATCAATGAAAGTTAAGAAATACTTGTATCCAGAGAATGAAACAACTGGAAGTGGACCACATAAATCAATATGCACAAGTTGTAGAGGGGCCGAGGCATGCCAAGAGGCACATTTTTCAAAACTATCCCGATGATGTTTTCCGAGTACACATCTAGAACAAACACCATCTCTGCAAGATACCTTAGGAAGAACTGTCACCATATTTTATTTACATAGGTTTTGAAGGGAGCGATAGTTTAAGTGACCAAATAACTCATGCCAAAGTTTGCTCACTTCATCATTATGAGCAACAAATACTAAGGGAAGAGTTGATGACCCAAATTTGTCAAACTTATACAACCTTGTAGAATCATCAGAAATGTTAGTAGCTAAAGTTTGTTTAGGATCTTTTAGGTCCTTAATTACAACATTTTGAGGTGAAAATTCAATGGCTTTGCCTTCACCTGAATGAGTTATCTGATATACAGATAGAAGGTTGCAGGATAAGGTTGGAACACAATACATCATTAAATTTAGCACTGTCTAGATGAATAGTTCTAGTCCCTACAACACTAAGAGATATATCGTCACCAACATATATATTTTTGGTTTTACAAACATTTAAAGAAGAAAACGTGGCTTTATTTTTGGCCATGTGATAAGAAGCTCCAAAATCAATGAGCCACTCATGAGAATGAGAGGAAGAAGATACATTTAGTGCATAACTAGACCGAGATGTTTGATAATGACATGCAAAAAGTGTTATTCCTGAAGATGAAGTTGAAGTTGAAGAGTGCTCAAAATGGATGTTATGCTTCTTCATTGTTGCTTCCACAGATTCCATCTTCTTATATCATTTGGATTCTAAGTGGCCATCTCGATTACAAAAGTTGCAATGTCTATCAGTCTTCTTCCCTTTGTTTTTATTTTCCCTATAATTTTATTCAATTTATTTTTCATTTTGAGATTGAAATTGCCTAGTAGCCTTGTTTGGTTTAGGACCATTCTTTTTAGGATACTGCTTCTTAGGATTCTTTGAATTTGGTTTTTTTTGGGTGGCTAAGGCTTTCTTAGAAGAGTTTCCAAGATTAAGAAGACCAAGATGTAAGAGTTTTTCTTGTTCTCTTATTAAAGAATCACAAAAAGCATCAAAAGAGGGGGACTTGTAGTCTTCTCCTTGAGAAATAAAGGCTTCTCTAGTATAATGGAAGGTGGAAACAAACACAGAGTAGGCTAGTCCCAACTTAGTAAGAATGGAATAGATAAGACTACCATCTTCTTTCTTAACCTTAACACCTTCCACGAGAAGTCTAAGGGTCTTGAACTTGGTCAAAAAATCTTCAATGGAAGAAAAATTATTTAGGTCGAATGTAAGCAACTCATTTTCGAGTTGATGGACTCTAATTTCATTTTTAATTCCAAAAAATTTATTGAGTTGTTTCATTACTTCATTAGGGTTATCAAGTTATGCAATATGGAATCTAAGTTTTGGAGAAATAGACATCCCTATCAACCCACGTGCTTGATCTTACCTATTTTCCCATTTGGTTGCCTTATCTTCATCTTTAGGTTTGGTTTCTTGGCCTGAGGCTATTCTATAAAGACCTTTACTTCTAAGTAAATCCACAATGTAGGACCAATGGTGGAAGTAGTTGGTGCTGTCAAGAATAACCTGGCATGGACTTTCCATTTTAATAGAAACTAAAGTTGTAGATGCTCAAACTAAGTGCTCCAATGGAAATATCTCAAAAAATTAGGAAGATTAAAAAAAATAGCATTGAAAACAACATCCAGATGAAGAAGTTATGGCTTTTTGAAGAAAAGTTGTTGAAGATGCCGACAAAGTGCGTGAATGTGTGAAAGTGAATGATAATATTATATTTAAACACCCCCCCTCCAAACTTAATCTAATTAGCTCACTTTTAAAAAACAAATATGTGACCGACTTTTACAAATAAGTGAAAGTCACTTTTACAATGGTACTTTATGAGCTACCCACTAAATTGTAACTTAAATAAAAGATAAAGAGACTTTATAATTATAAGTGACTCACTTTTTATAATGGGTGATAACAGTTTTACATAAAGTAACTTTAAAACATAAGTTACATGCGGTTTTTGAAAAAGTAACTCAATAAAAAGAAAGACTTGATTTCAAGACCTCTATTCTCATAAAGTAACTTTGGACCAAGTGAGCTAGTTTAAAAGGTTAGTAATTTTTGGAAAAGAAGGTTTTTTTTTTCTAAGTCACTGGAGCTTTGGGGTGTGTGCTTACTTGACAAAGCCCTTTTTTCCTACAAAACAAAAAACCACACAACCCAGCGTGGACATACGAAAAAACCAAACCTTATGGCTTGAAGTTATCTTTTGCCGAAAACTAAATGTTTACATCTATGTTTCTGATTTTCTGAGATCACACTAAGGTGCAGTGGAAAAGAGCATACACATGAGAAAAATCCTTCCTTTCTATTTCTGATTTTCCCAAATTGCACAAAGTCACTAGGCAAAGAGTATATGCAGAAATGAAAGGTATAGATCCAGTAATAAAAAACAGACAAATAAATAAACCGAAATAAAGAGAGAGATAAATAACTAAAACTGCAAATAAAGATTGTATACCTCCAGATCTTAAAAAAGACGTGCCTAGGGCTACCTGAAACCTTTTTGCGTTAAACAAAAGGGGTTCCTCACTGGAATAGATGCTCCAAACATAATAGAGTAGTCCTCTTGATCCAAAAGCGGTCAAAAAGATTATATCTAGGAAATGATAGTCAGATTCAGTTGTATAGGCTTTCAATTTGGATCACCAATGGATGCAACCCTCAAATAGCCTTGATACCATGTAGGAATTTACAAGGTAATTTCCACAGATAGAACACCAAAGGACACCGCTCACAAACAGATCACAAATCAATACATCAGTATTCTTGACGTGGTTAAAACCCTCAAAGAGGGAAACAGTCCACGACCTGAGCCAACGTGGCCACTTCAGAGAATTTATTAATACAAGAAAGAAAATTTACATAAGCTTCTCTCATGAATGATCACCCTACAAATTACTCTCCATGCTCTTTAAATAAAGATCATGGACTAATCAGGTGTTAAGCCATGGATCAAGTGTCAGTAATACCGAGGAGAGAATGAACCGTTAGATCACCTAATGTCGACAACATATCATGACTGTTGGATTGTAAGTTACAAAAGTACATAGTAAAGAAACACACTTTACCCAACTCTACACTAGACCAAGTTATACTTAACTATTTCTTATGTGTCAGAATATCCTAACAGCCTACGGGTTACACTCGTGTTGGATTTATGAAGGATGCCTTAATTCCTTCCTTCCAACAGATCTTTTTCCAATGACTGCAACTCATTACTCTCATAACAAGGTCTAGATTCCATTTGGAAGTACCTTAGGGTTTTTAGTCATCAGTGGGAGACTCGTTCACTATCAATAGTGGTAAAACATCATTGTGTCATGATTGATAGATTCTTCCAAGTGTTTGAATTCAACTCATTTATTCGCACTTGTTAGATTGTAATGGGCACCTTGGCTCTCATCATCATTATCGGTGAGTAATCTCACATTTGTTAACAATATACATCAATAAATGGTAATCAAACCATTTCTGACATGGTCGACTTCAGATCATTTATTATCATTATGTATAAATGTACCACGACAGTCGATGAAGACCTTAGGTTTGCATCAACATTTGTTGGATCACTTGCCAGTTCCTCCTGTTTTTGTTAGTGACAACGTTTATCTTATATTTTGCAATTCATCACAATGACATCTTATATGTTGGCACCTGAGTTGCGTGCAGTACCATATGTTTCACTATTTGACTTGGTACTTTTTGAATCAACTCTATGACTTCAGTGATCAGCTTTCTACTTCAACATCATTGATCAGTTCTTTATATGTGATATTGTGACATGTACTTCTACGGATATGATTAGATGATCCACTATGTATTTTCAGTCCTTTTCTACTTGTATACATATTTGATCCACTTTTGTATTTGATATGCAGACATGATTTATTATCTCTGAGAATGGGTATGCCCACCTCAGGCAACAACTTTCTTTCTCATCTCTTGCACTGGCTTGGCAAGTTGAAATTTGGTGAACTCCTCTCAGGTCTTGTCATGATTCCTTCTACACACTTAATATATTGCGGCCATCATGTACCCCTTATGACCTCATATATTGGGGGAACTTATTATAGCACCATTTACCACCCTTGGTAGATTTGATGCTATGTGGTATGGCATAGGGCAACCCTTCCCTTCCAGACTTGCTCCAAATTTTAAAAAACAATGTTTTAAATCCCAAAATTTTTCCCTGTATAAAAATCGTGCAGACGTGGGTCAATATATACCCAACTCGTGTATATGTGTTAAAACATTAAAAATATATATATCTCAAATTCGGGTGGAGTGGGTTTTACCTGTTACTCACCTACTATAGTTCATGGCTCAACTGTTTCCCAACTGAAAAAACTAATTTGGAGATGTATAAATAAACCTCCATGGGAAGGACTAAGGGAGGAGAAAAAAATTAGATATTGATATTATAGTTGATTTCCTCCCTGATCAAGTATGAAGAAATCCTTGAGCCTTGTACACTCCCAAGTCATAGGAAACCTATGTTTCCTTCTTGATATGCCCACCATCCTATCATGACATCCTTGTGTATACTTATGGAGGAGGATTGTCGAGGCCTGGGCAGGATGGATCCAGAGGATGGTTTCGCTTCGAGCTAGTAGATGACTCAAGTTGTAGTTCTTCCATATTTTCTTTAGCTTACACTAATAAAGAGGTGTTGTCTTGTTCTTGGTGTTTATAGTCTTAATGCATTAATCTAGGTTATGATTTTCTTATAAAATCTTATGTTAATGCTTATTTGCTTACATGCTTATATGACCTAACACTTATATCATGAACATGTTTTCTATTACTGTTGTTGTATATGCTTTGATTGAATGAGTTGCAAGTTCTAAGGCATTGGAAGAAGCAAAGGGTTTGGACCCTAGGAGAACGACCTCAAACATAGGACCTCCATGTAATCATTAGAGGAAATTTCAACTCAAAAATAGCCACCTCAGAAAAAATTAATAAAATAATAAAATAATGCCATGTAGACAATTTTTTAACATATCACTTTTATTATTTTATTTTCTTTCAAAATTACCCAAATAAATGTGATGTTTATCAAAATAAAAGTCTATGTAATTTATCTTTATATTAATTTATTAGCACAATATTTAATAAAATTAATTAGAAATTAATTTTAAATTTAAATAGCCAAATTTAATTTAATATATTATTTATTTAAATTAGTTGCGCGTCATTGAAATAAATCATAATATTATTATATTTAATTAATTATTAGCACAGAATTTATAAAACTTAAACTAAAAACATGAATTTAAATTTTTATTTTAATAAGAAATAATGCATTTTTTCAAATATTAGTAATATATTTATATTTAAATAAATTTTTTACACAGATTTAATAAATTTAAATGAAAAGTAAATTAAATTTAAAATTAGTTATGTGTCAATGAAAATATTATCGATAATATAACTTTTATAGAATAAGATATTAATTTTATTTTAAATATTTAATGTAGTTTGGGTCACTTGGGCACTATTCACACTTAAGATAGGTAAATTGTATTATTAAAAAATTTTCCAATGCCTAGTCACACATGTATCTCTTTTGAATTTTAAAGGATTTTGATTGGCTTACACACTATGACATGGGAGTTCAATGTTAACCTTTTAAAATAAGATTTCCTCTAATGACCTCTTCTTTGTACTTCAGTAGTTTAAGTATTAGGACTGTCATTTTGCAAGTCTCTTTATGTTGTATTCCCTCCACTCTATTGGGGTTCTCAACCCAATACCATAGGGTGATTCTACCCATAATAGATAGAAGTAAACAAATAACAATTGTGTTTTTCATTTAATTTGTAAACTTTGATTATTTGTTTATATAATCAAAATAATAACTTTTCTTTTGTTGAAATATTTAGTTCGAGTGCCATGACAATGATGTTCTTGATGAGGAAGACTTGTGGTCATCCCCCAATCTTGAGGTGGCGATAAGAAAGTATGTGAGGAAAATGAACAAACAAATTATGGAGTTGATTCGCAATAGGGATGGTAATCCTGTGTTCGAGGCTAGGATCAACAAATTAAAAAAATATCTTTAGGTACAAGGTAACAACCATACTTTAAAGTGAGTTTTATTTTTATTTATTTATTTTTGTCATAAGTTTAATTCTAAAAGTTTGTTTTTTAACTTTTACATTATTTAATTAAAAAATTATTTTCTTTCTTATGTAAATTTATTTAAAGAAACTTTGCCCCCCCACAGCAGTCAATTGATCCTCAACTCGATGTTAGTACCAGGGGAATTGATGAGACGTGACATGAGCGTCTAACCAGTAGTAACATCCAACCTATATTTGTGAGTCATCTATTCATGACTCCAACTTTTGAGTGGTCATGCTCCTAGTACTGACACTTGGTCCACACTATTGGTTATGACTAATGAGAACATGACCCCCAAGCCAAACAATTAGCTAGGCTCTAGACCGGTTGGTGATAGAGGTGACCCTAGTATTGATGACATTGTGGGTTCATTTATATTTCCTAGAGCATCACTTATTAAGAGCATAGGGAAAATCGATTGCACATTTTTGGTGAATAAGGAAGGAATTCCAATAAAAACAAAAAAAATTCCTAGCATTTTTTTTTATGTTTTAATTGTTTCATGTTTTCTATCTAAAACATAATTAATCTATATTATTGTTTTCAAACTAATGATCATATCTTTTTGTATGTAGGTAACAACTTGTTTTATAAAAAAATGGATTACGAAGCGTTAGATATTTTTTGGCCCACCATACACAGAAGGTGGAATTTCCAAAATTCAAACCTTAAAAAAGAGCTTGTGGACTACCTTGAAGACCTACTCGATGTAGATACCTTCAATAAAACAAATGTCACTGTTGTAGTCAGGAAACAATTTAAATATCTATGAGACCACTATAGGAAAAAAATGATACAAAACCCTAGGTATAAGTTCCTTTCCATGATTCATGGTATGGAATGAAAGCACCTCATCGAGGACAAAAAGGATAAGGAATTGAGAAAATAAGGGAAAGAACCACCTGGCCAAGAAAGGCATAAATTACATCTTGAATTCAATACATTTTTTTTTTTTAATTTTGAATAAAATTGAAGTATATAAAATACTTGAAACTTTTGATAGGCTCCCCAATACTTTGAAGGAAACCAAGGCAAGGATTGAGAAGCATGGGCAACACAAACTAGGCTAGGGAATCTATTTGAAGCTACAAGAATGAATTGTGAATACCAAAAACTTCTTAACAATATTATCTTTCATATCACCCTCCAACATTCTGGTAATTGCACTAGAAAATAAAAAAAAGCAAAACTCTTATGCAATGCACTATGATGTATTTGAAATTGAAGCCACGAAGGAAAACTTAAAGAATGGTTTCAAGATGGCATTTAAAGGCGTATTTGAACACCGAAAAAATGTGGGGAAAACCACAAGATCCAGTTTGAAGGATAGAGTAATTAAAAACCAATCCATGATAACATTTCATTATTTATAAAATACAATCATGTTTGATATAAATCTATTGTGTTTCTTTGCTTTAATTAGCATGGGAGTAGTACAAGTATAGATGATCACATGACTACTGAGTATCAGTCCTCTGATAATGCACACTATCGAGAACAATTTGGTTCTCCCGAGGAGCCTCATGATAGCGGGATGTGATCCTAAGACATTGCATCAACAGATGAGGTCCACGACGGTAATACAGTTGCATATTAATCATATACTTAATAATTTTATAGTCATAAAATATGTACTTCTATTTTTTTTACTTGTTCATTTACAATTGTCTACTTATAATTTTATGGTTTGATTGGTAAAGCATGCCATATAAGAGGATCCTCAACCAAATGAAGACCACGAGGTAGTCATTGTAATGGTGTTGACTAGTGCACAAGGTAATGAATTACATTGCAAAGGTATTTTTTATTTAAATACTACTTCAATGATATTCAATAATTAACAATATAAATTTAATATTTTTTGTAGGCAATGCTCCCCCACAACATCTTCTACTTTGTGAGAACATCATGACCATGGGTGGAATGCGTCATAAGAACCAATTAAAATCATCATTAGAATAACCCCAGTTAGAAGATGAAATGCAGAAATGGATGATAAAATTTTGAATTATATGGGTGGTAATAAGAAAAGGTAATTCTTTTTTGATGATGTACAATGCTATAATTTATTGTATAAGACATATTGTTGTAAAATATTTTTCATGTAAACAAAAACATAATGATGTACAAAAAAAAAATTGACTCAGATGTTGTATACTTTCTTGTGGTTATGTTGGAATAATATTAAATATACATTCCAAGAAGTTTCCAGAGAATGAATGTCATCAAATATGTTTCTTTATAAATTTTCTATTTTTATAGTGTGTATGCATTAATCTTAATGTGTTCCTAGTTTTTTTTTATAGTAGATAGATTGGGTAGTGGGGAATGGAAAGTGATGTGAGGGGGGTGGGGGAGGGGGGGAGAGGGTCCATAGGGGCTTCCACCTTCATTTGGATGGCCCTATTCAATAAAGAATAATTTAAGATTCAGACAAACCAACAACCAAGTCAATGTTGACTTCATTGCTTCTCCATCAAATCGAGGAATGTTTTCTCTAAGATTATACTACTCCAGTAAATTATTCTTGAAAACAAGAGGATCTCATTTATGTATTCATGCACATCAATATTGTCTAATTTTTATTTAGTCGTAAAGATGTTTCTTAATTTATTTTATTATTTTTCTTATCCTTTATCTACCTTTAATACATTTAATGTGAATTGTAGGTATTCTTATTCTAGAAAGTCGTTGTCCACAAATGTAACATATCTAGAAAGAAAGTGGAGGAATTTCTCCTCTTGAGTAGTCATTCCTTGTTAGGTGTGCACCCTACCTTTTTCATTTCAATTACAATCCTCCTTTGTGTTCAACTATTTTCTAGTTAGTTGTTAGTTATTTGTCAGCTATTATAGTGCTTGGACTCCCAAAAGAAGGAGCTAAGAAGTTTTCCTCCAAATTGTTTTTGTTGTCAAATATTCATTGTGCTAACACTATTCATGACTGTCCAGGTATGGAAATGCAAACGCGTGGAACATATTTATAGACATTTTTTACTACTTCCCATTAACAATAGTATTGATGAGTATAATTTTGAATGTCTTGACATATGTGGAAGTCAATCAATTGATTTTGTTCAATGTCTTGTGTTTATTATGCTTTTGCTACAGATGAAGGTTCTTTATTGCAAACACTCTACTAATTTTCCTTTTTTTCCTTTTGTAGTTTGATACTCACAAGGAGATTTTAACAATTGTATATCAGGGATAAGTCCTTATATCTCCATCTTTTTCACTCTGTGATATGAATCCATTGTAGATGTGTAAGTATTATTAACAAGAATGAAAATCAAAAAGGTATTTTATAAGACTTCAAACTGCCAATTCCTACAATATACATGTCTTCTATAAGATTTCAATGTCCTTTGGCTATGCAACACTCTTCCATGTCATCCCTTTGTTGCCAAACCCTAGGTAGGCCTTGCAATCTGTTGTAGTAGCTACAACCACCCTCCAAAATTTTGCCTTAGCTTCATTTTGGAGCCTCCCTACCAACCATCCTTAGTAGTATGTCTTGCACTGAGTAAGTACATAGGCTTCCACCGAGTTCTAGTAGCCTTCTAGCCTGTGCATGTCAACTTGTTTGTCTCCCACCACTAGTTGTCATTCTCGACTTAGGCATTTTTCTAGCAGAGATTCTCCCCTTGAAAATTGCATAATTCTGGAGAGGAACTAGCCTTCCCTCTAGAAATTATGTAATCCAACTGGGATTCCTGCTGGGCTCCAGAAACGTGCAATCCAACCAGGAAACCTTCCCTATGGAAATTGTACAATCCAGCCCAACACTGGGCTTCAACTCAGAAATTGCCCAATTCTGACTGATAGCCAAGGCTTCAGTCTAGAAATTGTGCAATGCATGAGGGACAACCAGTCTTGCTTAGCCCAAAAACTACTAAAATGTCATCCTCGGGCTTGCAGACTACCTCATGTGCTTTTAGGTTGACTAGTCCCCCCCATAATTGAGAAATCCTTAAAGAGAGAAAAATCCATAGATTTTAGGGATCTATTTTTAGCAACTGTAGATTACATGCAAAGATCGTTTTAGAAACTTCCCTCCAAGTGTCGTTTTTTCCTAGATTTGTGGCATGCACATCATAAGCCTCATATTTATCAAAATTATTTATTCTACATTACAGAGATCATTCCTCACATCGATATTGGATCTCTAACATCCCACGTTGCATCTAGGAGTCTGCGACACATTCAACTTAGCATTTTTTGGGTAAGTCTTCTTTTCATGTCATTTGCTGCTTTTCTTTCGCTTTTTGTATTTCACTTTGTATGAATCTTGTTCGCTTGGTTTTGTTGAATTCCTACTGTATTTTTAATGCATGTTAGCTTATAGAAGCATTGTTTTAATTTTTTCATTGTGTCTCACTGTTGTTGAATGCATGACATTGTTTTTGCACTGACGGTCACTGTTGCGGTGACTCATTTCACACACATTCTTTCTTTCCCATTTTCTGAATCTTTCACTCACTATTTTCATGCATGATCATTCACTCTTTCTTACACTCAGTCTTACCATGCATTCAAACATTTTCATTTTTTCAGTCGTCCCTCAGTGGGTCTAGGCTACCTCGGGCCAGACCTTGCCTTGCCCGGACAATCATGCGCATTTATAAGGGTGAAGGCTCTGCCTTCCTCCTAGAAAATGCACAAATTTTTCCAGCACTCACATCTAGGCTTGCAGTGTCAAATTCTAGGAGGTAGTGGCCTGCTGGCCCCCAAAATTACACAATGCAGTTTGTGGGTTTGCATGTCATTTCTGACTCAAACTATGCATTGTGCAGTTTCAGTCCTTAGTAGGCCAAGCTAGACTATGCATTGAACAATTTCAGTAGTGATTCAGCGTCCTAACTACCTAGACAATGCCCTGCATAGTTTGGGCAGTCAGTCTCCTAGCCTCTTGGTGAAAATTGTGCAATATTCACTGTCAGTTACCCAGGTATATTGCATGTCAGTCCTCAAATTTGTTTTGGTTTTCAATTGATGGATTTCTTGCCATGAGCATTTCTATGTCTCCAGGCATCGCAATTGTTTTTCTGTCTCTTAACAGTATAGGTACAATGGCCTCCAAGAGAGCATGGTCCAAGGACATCATTGGAAGTGCAACTGGAGATGTTGTTGAACATGTGTCTATGAGCTTGGCCATTTACGAAGACACCAAGATGTTCATAGAAAAGGACATCAAGATGAAATGACAAGACATGAATGACACATTTTTAGGCACATTTGAGGATGATATGGAAGACTACAGGGTCTATGTCAACATCCACAAGTTGGGCCTATACCAGATTGCATGCAGGTATCCCACGTTTCCATGCGCGGACATGATCCACTAGATTGTCTCCCACACTAATCTTGAGACAATGGTGTTCAACAGTGTTAGTAGGACAACACTTGCTACCTTTAGGGTGAATTATTTTCTTAAGATGTATCACTTTCTGCAGCCGATGATTATGATGTGGAAACCCTTCAGTAGACCCAAAAATAGTGCAAACTTAAGAGATATCTTAAAGATCTGGGTGAAAAATCCATCCAAGTTCAAGACAACACCCAACCAGGATTACAAGACGAAGATACTGCAGAAGGAATATCAATACTTGGTCATATTTTCATGCCTCTTATACAACCAAGAGAGAACAGAGACCTTCCTGCAGAGTTGGGTGATTGCGTTGGACCAATTATCCAGTGAACCAAGGCCATGAAACTGGTCTGACATGTTGGCTCTTAGGTTGAAAGAATAGGTGATAGAAGCCTGACATCCACCCAAAGGTCAACAAGCAGAGATATACATGTCTGCATACATATTGTAGTCTATGCCCGTCAGCAGTTCATAGGCTTGAGTTGGACATGGAAACCTTCGGAAAACTCTGTGCACATTTATTGTAGATTTTTCTCTAAATATAGCTTCTATGGAGTCATCACATAGTTTTCAAACCACTTTGTCACCCTGGTGTGAAAAATGATATTTAAGCAGGACCCACCTTGTATGTCACAGGAAGTGATGAAGAAATTGATCAATTTAGCGAATTGTTATGCCTCACCCCTTGGCACCTTCATACATATGTACAACGTAGAGAAGGCTCCACATGTTTTACCAAATTTTTCCATGGACAAGCTCGTCATGCAAGAGGTGTCATATCACACCTTGACATGGTTGTCAGTAAGACTGTACAAGAAGAATAATGAACCTTGGCCCTCTCTTCCTTTGCAAATCGGGTTGTATAAGATACAAAATCTCAAGCATGCTCAAGCCGAGATGAAGGAGTTCAAAAGATTCATGTTCAGTACCAGAAGTTTCAATCTTTATGACCTGCATTACTTAGTTAACGACCACTTTGCAAGAGTGTGGTTTCCCTGGATCCACGTGGCATATCATTGGCCTCATGAAGACCCATGAACATATTTCTATAACTTCTCCAGGCTCAATGAACCAGTTAGCATAGTTATAGAGTGATTTTCAAAATAGAAAGAAGCAACATCTGAGAGAGCACCATCATCAGCAGAAGTAGAGGGTAATCTACCTATGCGTGACAAAGTCAAAAGAAAGGTTATTGATAGCGCAGAGGCAAAGAAAAGCTGCAAGTTCAAAGTAGAGCGCTTTGTGTTGAAAGCATCTTTGGAGATTGAGGCTAAGAGGTGACAACGTGACAAGAGGATCACACAAAGGCTGAGAGAGAAATGGAGGATGGAGGAAACTGAAAAGGAGTTGCAAGAGTTGAAGAAACAACTCTTGGAAGAGCAAGAGTTGCACAAAAGAGAGAAGGAATCATAGCATGAATAGGTACATCAGGAGGTGCAGCGTGCATAGATTGATGAAAATGCACACATAAAGGTTATAGACTCATTCGAGTAGCTGTCACAAAGCAGATAGGGCGAGAAGTTGCAGGAGTAGGACTTAGCTCAAGAGATTGAACAAATGCTAAAGCTGATGGACACAAATACGGTCCAACCAAAGATAGATCAAGATATTTACCTCATGCCTCAAAACCAAGAGGTCACCTCACTAGCTTCACAACATCCAGAAGCAAAACAAGTCCCAAGCGATCAAGGAGACATAGATATCCTTGAAGACAATCCAGAGTTGGAGATGCACAACATATCTTTTGATGCGTCACAACACATATTTTTGTAGACATGCGGAGTGCCCACTTCGGATGTTCACATATCTCATGCATAGTTTGAACAACAAGTGATTGTATCCGATGTGCACAAGCATCCAACAACATTTATTGATGCTACCAGAGCATATGCTGAAGCCACCAACTCTAGTGTTCGATTCTTGATAGCTAAGAATGAGTTTATGGCTAAGGAGTTACAAGCGGCCAAGCATGGAGGAGAACAGGTTACATCATCCACAGGAGAAACATTGAAGAGAGTGATACCAGAAGAAGTATCATCCCTTGAGATAGTCATGGAGATGTTTTATTCCAGATTCGTCACCGTGCATAAGTGAGTTTTCCATATCAATGGTTGACAATAGTGCCGTGATGAGAGAGCATGTATCTTATCAAATCTTCACACTGTTGTCGGTCACATGAAAACATGGAAAACGAGGTACAAAGGAGCCCCATTGTACTTGTCAAAGATAATGAAGCCCAAGGTAGTAGAGTTGAAGGCACACATCTTGAGTGAGATCTGGAAAAATGAGGAACTCCTGCAACTCATCACCAGTTTGAAGGCTTCACATGCATGGGTGTTCAGAAGCATGGATGTCATTGTGTGCACACATGCGATCACATCCCTTGGCACACTCACCGAGGCGAAGACAAAGAACCAATTTCAACTAAAGCTTGACATGTAATTTGATGAGTTCATGCATGTAGCCACCAACACAAAATTGGAGATCAGCATAGACACTATGCATCAGTATGTCATTGGTCTGGCTGCACTCAAGACTATGATGCACATGTTATGGTACGAGTTGGAAAAAGGATCCAAATTAGTTTACCTAGATGCAACGGATGCAAGAGTTCAGTTTCAGCAGGATGCCACCATTGAGCATGTGGACACCATCACAGACTACTAAGATTGGCATCAATTCGCCATCATCGATCATAGCGAGGATGTTGAAGAGTTGGTCTTCCCACAACTGTCCAAGTCTTATTGATAGCTTGCATGGATTTCTCAAGCCTATTTTGTCTCACATGGGTACATGTGCATATTGTAATGTAACATCTTGTAAAATTGAAATACCAAGTGTTGATAGTATAATGTAACAATCATGTATTAGTTGAAGAGTCATGAGGGTAGGTGAAGAGTCACAAAGGGGAATGTCAAGGGTCACCCCACCCTTTGTTATTTATAGAACCTCATAACTCATTGTACAGGCTTTTAGGAGCCAAGCTTCCTATAGATGTATCTTAGAGAAAGCTTGGAGTGTATTGTAATGAGCCTTGGCTTCTCCACAGTGTAGAGCTAGTATATCACTTTGGAGGAGTAGGTGGCAGTGACTATAACATTCCATGGTCAGGACTAGTGGTTGGTCATAGTTGTATGTATTATTGGATCTTTCAATTTCTTAATATAATAGAGCCATCACATGTCATGCATATGTTGTTATTGTATTTTAGCTATCTTGGTTACTCTAATGATATATGTATTTACTGTTTACGCATGTTTGTATCGACTTTTCTATATATGTTTCTATGAATCTTATCGAGATGTGCTATTGGTTTAACCATCACTTTGGATCGTTGGCTAACCTTCTTTCCATCTTGTGATGTAACTCTCTTGTGTGTTCTCTTTCAAGTTGTGTCCTCTCACAGGTTTCCAATGGTTTCACTTATCCCTCTGTTATGTGTGTTAGACCCATTCATGCACCTTCCTTGACGTGTTGCACATGTCGCACCCTTGCTACCAACAAGGACATATTACTCACCTTTGCACGCAACCGTGGTCAAGGAAATATTGTACTACCCTACTATTGGGACTCCTACACCAAACGGTCTAAGGTCTAATTGGGACTTCTTATCGGGGAGATCCCTTGACATGTTGGTGGGTCCAACACCATCAATAGAATCCCATTGACATGAAAGATACAAAGATAACATAGACAATAAACTAATCAAAACCATCGCTCAGAGAGGAAAGACACAAAATACTTATCTTTCTCAAATAATCACCCCCTTCTTAATTCATGGACTACATGCATCCACTTTGTCAGCATCATCCTGCAATCTTTTAAGACAACCTCATTCACATAATCATGCATGAGTTAGGGTCTTGATTTTTTTATAGTATAAACAATCAATCCCAGGGAACAAACCTTAGATCCTTCTAAATTAACCCTTGGCCTAGAGTTCATAGATCAGCATACTCAAATAATCAAGACCTTGTCTTTCAACTTCCTCTTAACCCACTAGAGTTCTAAATTAACATGAGCCCAAATGAAAAGACCCTAGATTCAATAATAAACCAATAGATGTACTTGACATCATCTTAAGAAATCAAGCTCAGTATCCAATACACTATCAATACCAATAGTAATCAAAGAGAATAAATACTTATCCTTTCAAGAAAAATCATCTCCCTCTTAAACTTGAGCTACATCATAAATTTTCACCATTGTCCATTCCCAAGAGTCAGGGCTTCTTTTAACAACAATGAAGGTTTTCTTAATCATAATTTTCAATGGTCAGTAACCAAATCCCCAAAATATTCCAATCTATCACAATTGGAATTTCTACCATAATGAATATGTTAGTTACAAATTGCAGAATTTCTAACCATATGCCTTTCAAGTGTTAGAATTCCTATGTAGAATTGAATTCTTAGACATGATAATTACTTGTGAGAAATATTATAGTTCTTTTTGTCGGTTTGTTAATATACTCTATCAAGTAATTATGCAATATGATGGGTCCCATTAATAGGTGTATTTTGAGGTTCATTATGCTATCCTCCAGCCCTTAGAATTGTCATTTTCTCACATTAATTCACATTATTAGTCATAATATGCTTAGAAAGAAGAGCGAAAGGTGTTTGTCATAGTATATGACCTAATGTGATTAAATTGTAGGGAAAAAAATCATTTTTGAGGCATTTACTATGCAGGGGATTGATGGAGACAACAATTGGAGAATCTAGGGAGGCTTGTCCACCTCCTTAACTCAGTAACTCAACTTGAGATCACCAAATCCTCACTCACAAGCCCGAATTCACTTACAACCAAGTAACTCCAAGTGAAAGTGGAGATCAAGGAGGACCAGATCCACAATTTTCAAGCTATTGGAGGGATACGCTCCTATTTTCAAGGGAGATTCCATTAGCTACCTTTTTGTATAAATAAACTAGCTGAGAGGCTCATTAGGATTCAAATTTTTGATTCATCGAGGAGTATATATTAAGCCCAAGGTTTGACCTTGTTATTGTTAACTATCATGTTATGTATGAGATTACTATTTTTTGCTAATGAGAAGTTTGTTATTGAGTTGCATATGTGCTAGCTCTAGAGGGTTAAAACACTTGGGTTTGGGCCCAACCCAAAGGATTTAGTCCATCTTCTATATTTCTATTTGTTTCTTATTTCCAAGCATTTAATGTCCTTATTTTGTTGTAGTATATGTGAAGCTATAAAAAATTTGATTGTATGCTTCCCTATCACCTCTCTTGTGGGAAGAGTGATTGGAAAGATTTACAATCTCAGTCCAAAAATATTTGTTTATGATTTCACGTAAATAGATAGATGTTAGTTATCCTTTTGCATGATTAATTTCTACAAGTTAGGAGTTAGCTTAGTGATCAGAGTAATGTTAGGAAATAGAACAAATGTTAATCAAATTCAACTCATCTTTTCCATGACAATTTATCTCAATGTGATATTTATCATTTGATGCATGCATTTAGCTAGTTGCAGGGTTGTGATTAATCAACAAGGGTGGGCACATATTTTCATCTCCACTTGGACTTATCCATCTTCTCCCTTTACCCTTAACACTTATCTCAAGCTCTATTTCCACATTCATTATGCTTAGGAAATTAAGGACATTGCGGGAATCCACCTTGGTGCAAGAAATACGTTCGAGAGGTCCTAGGATTGGCTAGGAGGCTTCCCCAACCTTCATCCATATTCTCTTGCCCTCAAAATACAATCACCACCCTCAAAATTCTATCGGAACCCCTCCTATAGCAATATGTGGCTTCCTGTAGCAATACATGACCTCCTGTAGCAACACCTATAAAACCATTTTTCTCCACCTACTTTTCTCCCCACTTCAACCTTAGATTGGTTAAGATGCATAATGACCCCCAACTTGTGATTTTATGATCTAGAGAAGCTCTTAGACCACTCCAACCTCCTCTTTTCCTCACTACAAAACAAAGTAGAATTAGTGTTTTTAATTCAGAAGGATGTTACAAGTTAGATTTTCGATTTTCAAGAAAATGTAAAGTATATCAATGATACATGCAAGTAGGTTATTTATTTGATAATATGTGAAAAACATAGTAGCTTCACTTTTGCCAGTAGACTAGCCCTTTTTCACATCTAATGTTCATTATCATCTATAAGTTGAATGAATGGAATTTTCACTTTCATAGGTAAAATCAATTCATTGGGAGTTTTCACTATAGTTAAGTTGGAGGAATGGTCTATGAACACCTTGATCTGATGTCATGACTAAGGGTGGCATGGGAAAAACCTTACCTACTATGCATACAACACTATCACCTCTAAGGTTTGTACGAACCCTGAGTTAATAATCTAAGTTGAGGAACACGTGGGAGTTGCAACACTCTTGCTGTAATACTAGGGATCACCACTTTTTGGTGCCATTGTTGTGGAGGTGGCTATGTAGGTGTTGTTTCTAATTTAGCATTGTTTTTGTCCTATTTTTCATCAATCTTATTTCTTGAAAAAGTGAAAAAGAAAAACTTTCATTCCACGTAGGAGTAGGGATAACTAAGGAAAATTCTTGCAAAAAACCACCAGACCTTCAAGCAGCCAACCTTCAATCTTCTTCGGTGGTTATGAACTTCCCTCTCTGATTACAGGGGAGTTATAACACTATTTACGTTTTCCAAATGAAACTTTTGAAGAGCCTCTTGGAGAAGAAGAACCTACCTCACCTACTCAAACTAGGGGTGAAAACCATAACAATGAGCTTTTCCCTATCAGAGAAACCAATTGTTGGCTTATTGGGGCTTGCCCCAGGTTCATAGTTAAGTTAGCCAAACAAATCCCGGTAGTACTGGCCCTTTCAGTAACATTCCATGAAGCACGGACTGAGGTCTCACCAGAAGTAGTATGGGAGGGTGCTAGAACCAGGTTTTCGCACCTTGGAGATGTCTGATGAGTTCAAGTGGTCCTCAGTTTGACCTTGCGCATACGTTGCTTTGCGCACTTTCCGTGCCTCGCAGACTGATATACTACCTTCACGCAGCCCTACTCAGGGGTTGAGCATTACGCTCTATGTTATCACCCAAGATCTTACTGGTATTTCAATGTTAGTTGATTATTTTAGCCTATTTCCCTACTTTAAATTATACTTAACAACATAAACCATTCATACAAGTGCCCGCAGTAAATAAACAATATATTTGCAAATTATATCAAACATGCATTAACTCAAGAACAGATACACAAAATTATGATAAAACTTCTCTTTATTAATTCCTTCCTCGGTTACAGACTCAACTCTTCCCTGCGCACTCAGCTGCAGGGGTCCATGCACTCAACTGCAAACTACTAGGCCTCTGCGCACTCAGCTGCAAAACCTTCTCCTACCCTATCAGCCAAAGACAAACTTCACTTTTCTTAGGCTCTTCCTATCTCTCTTCTCTCTCTCATTCTATCTCCTTTTATACTTAGAGACTCACTCTATTTATACAATCCCATGGTTCATGAACCGTGGGTAGGTATATCCAGCCGACATTACATTACAAAACTAGGGCGGACAACCCTATGACTCTATCATACATTTCGCGCTCCTCGCCCACAATTTGCGGAGTCTTTACAACAATATTGGGTAAAGACTTGGGCTTTGAGCCCCAAAACATGCCTTGGGGGGATTCCATGCCCAACAGGCCCCCAACACAAACATCGTGACTTGCCATCAAGTCACTCTGTTGGCACGGCGATCATTGCACGGAGTCCCTCCAACTGTTATCGAACGGCACAGAGGTCAGCAGCGCACTGAGCTACTGCTTGCTAGATCTGATGCATGCGTTGTTTCGAGAACTCTGCGTCTGGGGTGCTTATCTGCATCAATTTGTGCATCCCTAGTATGTGCATGAACTTTCCATTGATCCACCTTCTCCTTTAGTTCCTTAGCTTGCGGCATCCTCGTAAGTTATTGGGTGAGGACCACTATCTGCGCAATTCCTCAGACACTGTCATATTGATGTTGGAGTTCTCGTGCCTCTGTCTCTAAGCGCTGGATGTTGGGGTCCTCTTGTAGATTTGTGAGGACCTCAAGTGCTTCTTCCAACATGGTGGTACAGTGTCGTACTACACCTCCAATTTCCTCCAATCCCACTGTGATAGTGCTAGCACATTGTTCTCTGACTTATGAGGGATTGGATGGCTATGCTTTTAACCACAACTCGATGATCTGAAGATTTAGCTCCAGCTGAACCTTTGTCATTTCTTCCGTAGCCTCATGGACTCCTGTTGTTAACCTGTGGATCCACATCTCCACTGGTAAATCTACTGGGATGGCCAGCTCCGGGACACTTTGACAAGTGTCCTCTACCACCTGCACCAATTGTTTATTTTGTGACACCAATTCATTGCGCTCTAGCCCTAGTTGTTCCATATTTATCTTTTTCTCACAGAGGACTTGGAGTGCGTGGGTCTCCTTAGTGCGCATCTCTATCGTTATCGCATCCTGCAATAGATATAATGTCTCATGCGGAAGGGTAGCTATATTAGTGTCGAGACCTTTCATCGTGCTAACCGCATACATGTTGGCCTCATTCCGGCAACATTATTGTGTTCGCCATCCGCGTGCACAACATCTGCTCTGCTACCGTGGATCTAACTGTGAGGTTGGTTGAAAGGGTACCAACCAGAGTGGGGTACACCTATAACTCCTGCAACTGCGCTCTGAGGGCCCCCAACATAGTCCGGTTCTCCTACATAAAATCCTGAAGAGCCTCATTGGTGACATGCACACCATCTCGCCGATGTCATGCAGATCACCCTCGGTTAGGGTGATTGAGTCAATGGACAATTTTGAACTTCTTCCTTGATTCTACTTGTTCTGCCAGGTGTTGGCACTTCAACTGTGTAGACGCAGTTTGTGGGTCTGCGCCTGCTTCTTCTATTTCTGCTTCGTTTGCTGCTTGCCCTTTACGAAGGGGTTGTTTGACCCTCAGCTGCCTTCGCAGTTGCTTCCTGTGTTGTTTTTGCTGCTGCGGCATTTTCCTACTAAATTTCCTTTTGTAACACTTCCCGTGTTGTGCGCACCTTGGCTGCTACTATTTCCTTCCACCTTTTCTCAGCCAACTGGGTGATGCATAGCTTGGCATCTTCTTTCTTCTTTTAAGCTGTTGCCCTCTCGAGTTCTGCAAGATCTAGGGCGAGCCATTCTAGAGGCCATACCTGCAAGACAGTGAAGATGGCATCCTCAATGGCTACAAAGGGTAGCTTTGTCCACTGCTTTTTTGGATCCTTTCGTGCCCTAATGTATGCGTTGTGCATGTCTGCCTTAAATTCTGCAAAACTCTGCAGACTATTGTACACCATGGGCAACAAGCGCGGCTTTTGGTTGATCCACATTCGGATGTTCATCCCCATGAGCACCCAGAAGATATTGTTGTCGCATATCCTAGTAGCATCCTTCGTGGCCTTGAGCGAAGCATACTTCGTGGCCTCCGATAATTCTCTATCAATTATGGGGAATTGACTGTCCTCCGACAATTCCCCCACTATGAGCAATATGGATACCAACAGCCATGCATAGTGGAAGGTTATACCCTGCTCTTGGGTTTTGTGACAATTCTCTAAGAATTCCATGTAGAGGAATTTGGACCAGTTAAACTGGACCCCCTTTGCACATTGCTCGGCAGTGCAACCACCGGTGTTGGTACCTCGTCGGCACGACAATTTCACATAACTTTGTGTGCAAGGATTTGGGTTGCCACGCATACTACTTTGTCCTTCATGCTAGAGATGGCATAGCCCCTCTTCTTCTTCTCCAGCTTGTACTTCATCTTCATGGCCTCTACAATGACCAAACCACTGCCCTTTCCTTCTGATATGATCGCAGGGTCCTTTCCTTTGTATGGGAGCCGAGAAATGTGATGAATTAGGTCTGATGTGATGGGGATGAGCTCCTCCAGCCATAAGTACCCATCATGCACCAGGAAGAGCAACTACCTGATGATGAAAATGGTTATTAGGGCACGGTGGAAATGTGGCACCCATAGTAGGTTCAGTAGCCCGGCCTTCTCCACACTGCACAACCACTTCTGCAGCTCTAATGTTGTCACCACCCCTGCGATGTTCTGCTTCATGATATTTCTGATCTCAAGGTGAGGGAACTTCTCGCAGTCAACGAGGTCCCAATATTCAAATTTCATGGTCGACACATGGCCCAGGTGAACACCTTCAAACATAATGCCATCTAGGAGGAGCGAGCTCTGGAGCGAACTCTTGGTCTCGTCTAGGTCCTTGGGCACCTTGGCCTTTCCTTTTCATGGGGGGACATAGGTGGGCAGTTTTTTCATAGAGTGCGTAGGTTGAATATCCACCTCCATGCCTTCGTCTTCTTCCTCTATGATGATAAGGGCTTATATATCTTCTTCTTCGTCATCTGTTTTTGTAGTGACAACTTTCCCTTTCTCCTCCATCGACAGTTTGTTGCATAGCGGGTTCTATTGGGACACACGTACGGGAGCCATTGCTTGTTTATCCTTCTTGGGTCTTGGTGTATGAGATGATTTTGGGATTTTCACCACAATCTTTGCACCTTCTCGAATGTCCTCCATAGTTAGGGCCTGCGCGGTCTCGCTGGAGTTCACCTCTTCTATTCCCAAACCATCCTTAGTTGTTGCCACTGTAGCTGTGTAGCAATCTATCACTCGCAAATTTAGGGGCTTAATTAATGCTCGACTCATAATACTCAGTGCTCTGCTCAATCGCTCAATTTGAAAATGACAAAGTGTTGTTTTCTGGGCAGCCCTTTGTATTTTATAGCACTTTTTGAATTCAAACTCGACCATTCCCCCCAATTCCAGTTCATTAATGCTTTCTTAGCGGTAGATTTTCCGAAATCTTGCCCATAACTCACATCTTAAATTCTTGCCACCCACTCCTTTTGGCCTTAAGTCGAACATCCCATTGTGAATAGTGACTTCAACGATCACTTTCTGGCCAACCCGCGTGGCAGAGTAGCTCCCCGTGTGCGGTTTCGGACCTTGTGACTCTCTGCTTCTATGTGCATATCCAATATCACGCATCTTGTGAGCAAGATAGTTTATAGTCCTGCACTCCCTTCCAACTGCCTGGAGCACTAAGATTATCCTTCCCTTGGTTATTCAGGTGGTCACACCACTCTTGCAGAGTTCCATCCTATCCTTCGTCATGGTTCCTAGAGAATCCCCACATTGTATTGTTACGGTTGACATCACACATTTCACCATTTTCAATGCACTACCCTAGTCACTATGCTTAGCAATATGTGGTCCAAGCTAAGGAATCAAACCGATCAATTCACAACAACTGATCTTTACCCTATCATCGAGATTACCCGCACCTTGTCTTACCAGCTTGGTCTTTTTTCCGAGAAAATATTTCTTTATTTTTCCCTCCAGCTTCTTGACCTCCGCATCCATCAAAGCGCTTTTCTTTCTTAACCGTGCCCTTTCTTCTTTAAGTTCGTGGAGTCTATGGTTTCCCTAGTGGATTTCTTCTTCAAGTCTCATGCGTTCGGTTTCTTGCGGCTATGTGATCCCTCCTTTTTGGGCTTCATGAACCATCATATCTACGGCTAATATTGTGCATGGTATAGGCTTTGCATGCTATATAGGGATTACAACCTCTGCTTCACACTTCAACTTCAGAAGTGCCTACGTGGTCGGGGTTTTGCACATGGTCCCATAAGCCCATAGAACCACTGGTATGTGCAGGTCTCCATCAGTGCATTTCACATGGTGGACCATGTTTAGTACTTTGCATACTTTGTCAAAGGCTTCCACATAGATACTCTTTAGTGTGCTTGGTCTTATCATACTTCCTAGTCATTGTTTGTGTCATTGTCTTGCCCGCTCCTGTTTGTTTGTCATGTTTCCTATCGCGAGGACGGTGTGCGTTCATGCAGGTTGCACACCATATGCCTGTACCCATCTGGAGAGGTGGGGGCGCAAGCTGTTTTGTCCATCATACCCAGCTTTCATCCACATCTAAGGCTTTCCAAAATGCATGAGCATCATCCTTCTGCATTCGCACCAATCCTCAAAACTTCTTTGATGTGTACCCCACCATCTTATGGGTGTAGCAGGCAATGCCCATTTTAGAGCATGGAAACGCTATTGTTTCGGTACTCCTCTTTCAAATTTGTTTCTGAAATCATCGACCTCGCTCAACCCATCATATATAGGTAGATCTCTTACCTCTGTTGCCACACAGTGCAAAGACCTTGTCATCATGTTACAATTGAGTGTGGTTACCTCGTGTAACCGGTTCTGCCATCATTCTATCTCCTCATCTAAATTTGAGGTGCAAGAGCTTTCTTGCTCCCATGAAAACTTGCCACCCACTGTTGCATTCACCCAATCCTGCTCCCATGTGATTATCTTGTAGATACAGTGTAGATTGTCATCCCTATTGTAGTCGTGCACTGGCTCTGTGTAATGTGATCCTTCTGCACGGTCCAAAGGTACCACTATGCGTAGTGACCTCTTCTCGAAAATCATCTTGCGCTTCTTTAGATTTATCACTCCATTCATGGCAGTGGCCCAATCTATTCCCAGTAGTGCGAGATAGGGATTCCTGTCATCAACAATATCTATCACTTTGAAATCTACAAGTGCACTCGCGCCTTCGATATCCACCGTTATTCCTTGCAATCTTCCCATGGGTAGGATATTTTGTTAGTTCGCCATTCATAATTGAATAGGATACCATTACAACACAGGCCTGCCCATGTGCTCCCATGTCTGCTTTGGTAGGACGTTCACGTCCGATCCTAGATCCAAAATCACTTGATCCATTTCATATTCCTCGATCTGCATGATCAATCTCATCTCCCTTCCTATTCATGTTATGTTCTTCTCGAGCTTCTAGACTACACGCGGTTCTCCTGGCACGATCCCAACACATCTAGTGATGAGTTCTTGCAGTCCCTTCATAGCTTTGCTGTCATGCAGTAGCTTCATGCATGTCTCCAAAAGGGTAGTGAGCATTGATGGGTCCATTTCCGATTCCAATTTGTCTTTACTACCTAAAGTGGAGGCCTCTACGAAGCTCTTCTTAGCTTCCATGAATGTCTCCTTAGCGCGCTCCAAATCAAATTTTGGTTCCTTTATTGGAGCCTTGTGAACCCAGGCACTCTCTTCGGGCTGCTTTCCTTTGTCATCTCCTATCGTAATACCACTTTGGAGCATGATATTTACATTCAAGTCTTCCTTGCGTGGCTCAGACCTCATCATTTGCAGGTTTTGAGTCGAGGGAGGTTGGAGTGCTCTTTTATCACGCAACCTCACCATTAGCGTGGGATAGTTCTCTGTCTCATGATCAAACTGGGTACAATATAAGCATGATCGTCTCGTCGAATTCGTACAATCGTGGGCATAATGCCTTAGTCCTCTGCAATTGTAACAGATCAACTATCTGTGACCTCTTCTTGGTCCCATTCCACCTTGACCTCATTCGCACCCCTGAAATCCAGTGTGCGCCATCCCTGCATTTTGATCAAGGGTCTGTGTTTCAATCTAAAATCTATAGGTAGGAGTCTGATCCATCATTAGTTCATAACTCCTATAGGTATGCTCATCGTGACCTACCGACCTACAAAAATTACAAAACAACTGCTGGGAACTCTACGTATACTTCTGTAATAGATGGAAGTTATCTGTAGCATGGTTTCCTCCTATCTGAAAAATTGCACACCATAATGCAGGAGTCACTTTCAGTCCTGCTTGGGCCTCTGGTCTCAATGGCATTGATCCTCTCGCCACCAGGTAGTTCAAGAATACTGGACAATGGTCGCTGTCATGTCCCTGGCCTTTATGTTTTATGCACCATACCTCCTCGCGCACTTTTGGGTGAGCCATCCTATCTTCTTTCAAACTTTACATTTCAAGGCACAAGTTTTTTATTTTCGCGTGGATCTATTGGACTCCCAGGTTAGGATCTTTTATTGGGGTCTCATGCAGTCTCATTGTGATTTCCAAGGCCTCTCCCTGAGTGGATAGCTTTTTTTGTGACAATGCGTTCCTTAGATGCAGCGTTAGTGATGCTATAAACCATGCATGGTGTTGTCCATCCATCAAGGTCATGTTGGATTCACGAATCATACACTTTAGTCTCTGATCCAGTTCCCAGGGGGTCTCACCTAGAAGCATAGTGATTTCCTTAAATCCAATAATTGATTGTGTCTCTGATTTTTCCCTGCTAAATTCGTTGTTTAGCGTAGCTTGGATATCCGTGATCCCTGCATTTTGGTTGTCACTGGAATGCTTAATGTACCACATCAGTGCACGATCATGCAAGGCGCTGACCAATTTTTCTTTCTTTATATTGTCATCCATGACTACCCATGCTTCCCATATAGCCTTTATCACGAACCAAAATTGGTCTAGATCTTCGTTCCCTACTCCTTTGAACACTGGCAACTTTATCGCACTTGCCATATTGAACTGTGGTGGTGGCAGAGGTGGTATGGGTGAAGATGGGGGTGAAGGTGGTGAAACTAGTGGTGGTGTAGGCGGGGGTGGTATGCGCGGAATTCGATGTCTTATCAAATTGATCGTACTTCTTGGTGAAACTTTCGCAAGCTCCTCCTTGCTTTCCCACGGAGGTGAAATCAAGGGACTAGTCTCTAATTTTGCGCTACCTTCATTTATGTAGATCCTCCCACTTCACATAGCCCCGAACATCAATTTATTCGCATAACCCGCTTTTCACACAGTAGAATTTTAATCCAAGTGTTGAAATATTTAATGTACTTACCTCATGGTCCTTTGAGGAAGTGTCGTTCCACCTAGCTATAGCTGACTAAAGTATCTGCCGCAAACTCGGTGATAAACGCTCCTCTAATTTGATCGAGCCAATGGTCCACAGCACGTGCGATTTTATCTTCTAATGCTTCCAGTTTTCACACCAACTATGGAGTCCACATAATAGGTTTGTCGAGCCTACACCTTCCTTGACTATGTGCTAGCTTCACGATCCACTCGTACAACTCAAAGGGGAAGGATGCAAATAAAATTTCATGGATTTCCATATATAAGTAGCAATCTAACCACTCTTTCTTTGATAACCACAGATTTTTGTTTTCCTGCACTACGAACTTGTGAATCTTTTTGTCCAACCACTCTTCAATTTCTTTCTTTGTCAGATTCCAGTGTCACAACATCATACATATCTTATGCAGATCCTGGTCTCGGCAATGGAACCATTTGTTGGCTTATTGGGGCCTGACTGAGGTTCAGAGTTAAGTTAGCCAAACAAATCCTGGTACTACTGGCCCTTTAGCAATATTCCACAGAGCGCGAACTGAAGTCTTACTCGAAGTAGTATGGGAGGGTGCTAGAACCAGGTTTTCGCACCTTGGAGATGTCTGATGAGTTCAAGTGGTCTGCAGTTCGACCCTATGAGCACGTCGCTTCACGCACTTTTCGATGCCTCGTAGCTTGATATACTTTCTTCGTGCAATCATACTCGTGGGTTGAGCGTCGCACTCTACATTATCACCCAAGATCTTACTAGTATTTCAATGTTAGTTGATTATTTTAGCCTACTTGCATGTTTTAAATTACACTTAACAACATAAACCATTCATATAGGTGCGCGCAGTAAATAAACAATATATTTTCAAATTATATCAAACATGCATTAACCCAAGAACAGATACACAAAATTATGATAAAACTTCTCTTTATTAATTCCTTCCTCGGTTACAGACTCAATTTCGCCCTGCGCACTCAGGTGCAGGGGTCTGCGCACTCAGTTGTGGACTACTAGGCCTCTCTGCACTTAGCTGCAAAGCCTTCTCCTACCCTACGACCCAAAGACACACTTCACTTTTCTTGGGCTCTTCATATCTCTCTTACTCTCTCTTATTCTATCTCCTTTTACACTTAGAGCCTCACTCTATTTATATAATCCCATGGTCTGCTGACCATGGGTAGGACTATCCAGCCGACATTACATTACAAAACTAGGGCAGACAACCCTGTTACTCTATCATACATTTCGTCTTCCACACTCGCAATTCATGGAGTATTTACAACAATATTGGGTCAAAACTTGGGCTTTGAGCCCCAAAACATGCCTTGGGGGGATCCATGCCCAACACCAATGGAGAGGTTAGAATGAAAAATATTACCCCTGCTACCATTCCAAATTTCCATGTCCTGACATATGAAGATCCTAACACCTTCATGTTTGACTTTGTTGTTGTCTCTAGGACCTAAGACTATGATTTTGATGAGCAAAAGATGAAGTTGTTTCCTTCTACCCTCAAAGATGTAGCCTTGCACTAGTTTATGAGTCTACCTTAAGGAAGCATCACTACCTGGGCCCAAATGCAAAAAACCTTCAATGATAAATATCGAGATTACTATAATTCCACAGAAACAAAGCAGGAAATCCTTATGATGGCCGTTGGACCTGATGAATCTTTAGAGGACTATGAGGAAAGGCTTTAAATCAATTCTAGAAGGGCCAATTATACCCTTGATACTAAGTCACTCAAGCTAGTTCTTCTTTGAGGTATCAGGGAAGATGTAATGGAAACCCTAAAAATGTTATCTGAAGGAGATATTTACCAATTTCCTTATGATGGCATCAAAACTGTATTCAAGAATTACTCTAGGGTTGTTAGGAAGAAGGGTAGGTCTAGGCAAAGCTTGGTCAGTTCCTCTCCCTCCACAACATCCATCAAGCATGAAATAGGGAATATGTTGGAGGATTTCAAGAGTGAAACGGTGCACACCTTTTCCCTACAAATGGATACTAAGCAAGTCAAAACAAAACAAGAGGAAGTAGAAAGGACACAAGTTATTTTCTTCCCTAGATGTACTAAAAGACATCTTAGGAATGAATGCCCACTAGATGTCATAGAAGTCTGCCTAGTATGTGAAGAGAACAATGCAAAAAACAAATGTCCCTATGTAGGATTACAGGCTATATGCCAGGAAGGAGTAGAGAGTGGGTCAGAACAACTGTTCTTCATTAACCAAAGGAGACCCCCAGGACCTCACCCATATCAAGGTGCACATTATCCTCACTACAATCCAAGGTTTAATTATTAAATATAGGTTCTTGTTATATTCTGTTCATTGGATTACATTCTTATTGAATTAATAAAGTTTTTAAACAATTTAACTAAGTAGACATTAATATTTAACCCTAATTATAACTTATATTCTGGTAAAAGTAAAAATATTTAATAAACATTGGTATTATAATTTATCCCATGATAAATTTATATAATTTAATTTTTAAATTGGATATATATATATATATATATATATATATATATATATAATATATAAATAAACAAATTAACTAATTGATTATTTAATTAATAAACTGAGGTCCTATCCATTATAACCGTTTCATTTGGTCAAAAGTTGTTGTTTCTTACTAGTCGATTGAATGACCAGTCTCTCTATTTAACTTGTTGCCATGATCTGGTTCTTCATCTTGTCATTATGATGAACCACACTTGCTAGTTCAAAACATGTCGACAAATGAATTTTAATGTGATTATCACTGAAAAAAATGAAATGAAGTGTTATTCGTGTTGCATTTTTGTATTTATAGTTATATGTGTAATTTTCTTGTGTTCTTGTTTAAGTTCAGATCAATAAAGGAAAAAGCTTGGGCTATATGGAGGTAGGCCCGCGGTGGATGAGTTGACATCTTATAATTTTTGTGTTATATGCGATATTTGCATGAATGAGTTGGCAACAAGTCAACGACATGGATGGGTTAAGACGTAGATTTGGAAGTTAATCCAAACTTCAATATTTGCCAGAATTAGAAGACCTCTGCTGAAACCTGTAAAAAATCCAAAATAATAAATTTTGGCTATAAAGCTTAGTTTTTCCAACAAAAATAGGTACAAAGAGTTTGATAACTTGAAGAACAAATTCAAAAGACTTAGTTGAACATGATAAAGGAAAAAATAAGATATTCATGCAAAGATCAAAGTGCGAGATAACTAAGTCAAATTTCCAAAAATATCGATCCAATTTTTTTTATAAGCATAATCAAATTTGCAAAGTGAAGGTGAACAACAAAGGTAAGAACAAAGGTGTGGAATTGTGGTGAGTATGCTGAGAGTGTTGAAGGTGTTTGTAATGGTGGTTTTGGTGAGTGTTTGAGAGACAAATTGATTTATGTTGTAAAAGATAATGACTTGATGATTTGAGTATGACAATTGTATGAAGGATGAATCATAGAGGTCATGCAAGTTGTAGCTTGCAACTCAGGGGTTGTAGCTCCTTCCAGTAGTTGCTAGTAAATACTTAGGGGTTGAAGCTCCTTTCAATAGTAGTTGATAAAACTAGGGGTTGTAGCTCCTTTCAATTGTAGCTAATAAATTCAGGTAATAGTTGCTTCTTACGGGTTGCAGTTAAAGAACTTTGTAACAACATGTTGTAGTTGTCCTTGTGAATAAATTGAAAGAAAGATTTGAAGAATTTGTGTGTTCTCATTGTGATACATATGTTGTTTCTTTTCATGCTCATATAAATTAATTGTTGGAAAGTTTATTGGTGTCCTAGTATCATTGCAAGTGAAAGGAAGTTTTAAAATTCCTACAATATTGACTCACCCCCGACACCACCCCCCCCCTCCCCCAACCCAAGTATTGTCCTAGTTTCTAACAATGATCCTCTCATTTCTCATCATGTCATAATAGAAACCTACCCATGAGAAATTTCATTTGCTAGTATAGGTGCATAGTATGCATGTATTTATTAAAGTGTCCTCACATATGGCCTGTGTCATGCACCCAATATGACAACTCAACAAGTACTTTTGTGTATGAGAGAAGGTCCCATTGGGAGGTTCTTTCCCTCTCAGTTCATGTAAGTTCCTCTTGGATGGGGCCTAGTTTCAATCTCGAAAGTGTGCAACAACTTTGGTTAGTCTGCGATGGGTTCTAGTGCTTCTCAATTGGCTTGCTCTTGATAATAAGCAATGCTTTGTTTGACTTGGGCTTACTAATGAGGCATGGCAGTGTTGAGCAGGAGGATACCAAGCCAAAGGATAGTAGGAAGGGTGACAAAACAAAACAGATGAAAGAAACAAACTAGGACCCAAGGTCAACCACTACCTAAAGAGGTAAGGAGGAAGTTAATGATAATGAATGCTAGTGGAGAATAGTATCCTAAAGCACATGAAGAAAGGAAGGAGAGTGAGAGTGCCTGAGAGGAGGTGAGCGAAGGACAAACTAGTGAGGAATAAAATACTGAGGTTGAGCAAGAGAGAAAAACCTCACCAACAAATGTTGAAGGGAGAGAGCCATACTAAATCCAAAGGAGGGTGAACCCAACTAGGTTGAGGGAGAATGTCATCCTTCATAGCAGAATTGTGCGGTGATTATGCCACGTCGATTGCATGAAATGAGAGTCAATTGATCGAGAGCTTCTTTCTAGATTGCCTTAGGATGCCAACCGCAAGTTAAATTGGAAAAATCTAACGATGGATGTGGTGGAGCTAGGCTTGCTAGCCAAGCGACTTCCCTTTTTGTCTCTGATCATGAACAGTTTGTGAGCAGTGTTGATGTTCAAATTCAGCATGAACAAGGGAACTAGGAGAGAGAAATTTGCTCCTTGCATGCCATTTCATGTGAGAAAGAATGATGCCCACTAGACCTCCAAGTGGTTTTCTATAAGCTCTTGAGCAGACACAATAGATTGGAGGTCAAGGTTACTAGTTGGATAGCTATATTGAATTGGAGTTACAGACGCTGTAAATGCCATCATTTTAACATGTTGCGACTGAGTGCTCACATGACGGAAGAGTAGGGTGATGCACCAAGTGGTGTCAAGCCAAATGAGTTTGATTCAACAAAGATAAGCAAGTGTGAAAAAACATTGCATAGGGATTTGAGTGTATCAAGTTTTGTCTTAAGCTTTATTAACAAATAAAAAAGACATGCTAACACATCCCTAATAACAACTCACCCCGACCATCTCACAAGGACAATCCATACTAAATTTAAATATTACTTAGAATTGTTTTTTGATAAGCATTAATTTATTAATTTAAATTAAAATTAAATATAAAATTGGTATAGCGTTTTCTAATCTTTATTTTAATTTGACTTTACAACTAATTTTTTTATTATTATAATAATAATAATTATTATTATTAATATCAACGACATCTATAAACGTACCTTAAATTAATAATATGTAAAATAAAAAATGTTTTTGGATATTTCCTTTATTAAGTCCAGAGTACTTTTTCCATCAGATAAGTTGTCACACGCAGTTAAAAACGGTATCTATTAAATAAAAATAAAGATAAGATAAGGACAAAATTGCAGACCACTCTTTGTTTTATTAAGTCATGATCCACTTTATCGATTTCCAACAGAGCACAGTTGTATTCGACACAAAAGAACCTATCCACTCGACCGCATCCATTGGCACACTAATGGGCGAAGTATCGGCCCTGGATTTTCCCCATTTGCCGATGAAAGTCAAGCCAGAATTGTTCATGTTAAATATGGTGTTGTATCTGCTCCTGCAAACATTATTCATATTGAATTTTCTCAGATATCTTCCGATACAGGTATTGTTCGTTAATAATTTGCAATATGGTGTTGATAATTAACAACAATAATGGCAACGAGAAACAGAAAGTGGGTCTTTCCATTGTTTGGAAAAATCCGTTTGTACTTAGATTAGCACTTACTGCAGGCATTGGAGGTCTCCTCTTCGGTTATGACACAGGCAAGCTGGGTTATATGAGTCTAATTTTTTTTTGTTATCGTTTTATTGAATTTATTTGATAGTAAATTTCAAGAATATTTTAAATTTTGAAAAATAAAAAAGATAATTGTTTGCACTTGCTCTGTTAGTCAAATTCGGCTTTTTCTATTTCCACCTCTAGTATTATAAATGTTATCTGACAGGTGAGGGGAATAGCTATGGAGTACCCTCTCCACGTTCGCCCCCTCTCCACGTTCTGTCACTCAGAGGGCGATGTGCCCACTCCACCTTTGCCCTCTCTCTCCACTTGCTGTCACTCAGAGGGCGATGACTATTCCCCTCGCATGTCAGATAGCATTTATAATGCTAGAGGGCGATGGCTACTCCCCTAGCATGTCAGATAGCATTTATAATGCTATAGAGGTGGAAATAGGAAAAGCTGTGAAATTTTAGATGTTAATTATTTGAACTTGCTCTGTCAATTGTCAATAATATATAGCCTAGGTGGTTGGAAGGTTTAATGATAACCTCCTCACCTTGGTTCCAGTTGGAAGACAAAGACCACCTTGAATAATCCTGAAAAAAAATTCTATGTACGACTATGCCGAGCTTCTTCAGTACTTGGAAAAAACTTGCTCTACCTTTTCAGTATTGAGAAAAAAACTTGCTGTATCCATCAAATTTTAAAATATTAAATATCTTAAAATCTATAATCATAATGAATATGATACATATAACTGCGGTGTATTGCATCATAGATAAACTTCACTATTAATCTTGTTTTATTTTTGATTTGCAGGTGTCATATCAGGTGCCCTTTTGTATATCAGAGATGAGTTTCCCTCAGTGGAAAGAAACACATCTTTACAGGAAACCATTGTTAGTATGGCTGTTGCAGGAGCGGTTGTTGGGGCTGCCTTTGGAGGTCTATATAGCGAACGGTTTGGGAGGCGAATATCACTGCTGTCAGCGGATGTTGTTTTCTTTTTTGGAGCAATTATGATGGGAGTTGCACCCAATCCTGCTGTGCTCATAGTGGGGAGATTACTGGTGGGGTTGGGTGTAGGTGTGGCTTCAATATCCTCTCCTTTATATATCTCTGAAATTTCACCACCCAGTGTCAGGGGAGCACTGTGTAGTCTCAACGCGTTTCTCCTAACTGGTGCTCAGTTCCTGTCGTATGTTATCAATTATGGTTTCACCAAGGTAATAACTTGAATGCAGCAGAATGTTTGTATAATGTTTTACCAGAAGTTGCTGGGTCTGATGTTATTAATACAGGTACGAGGGTCATGGAGATGGATGCTTGGAATTGCAGCTGTTCCTCCGGCCGTGCAGTTTCTTTTAATGATATTCATGCCCGAATCTCCCCGATGGTTGATCAGAATGGCAAGATATAAATCCCTCCTTTCAATATTCTTTTACTCCCTCTAGTATTTCTGTATGGCTGAACTTATGTCTATTGTAATATCTCGGAAATATGAAGGTTAGAATGGGATTAAACAATTAATGGTCAGATTTCAGAATATTTTTGGACTTTGCTAATTATTTGTTGTTAATATATAAATATTTACTTTATGTTACTCGATCTAAATAATTTTACGATACAATTACAATAAAAGAAATTTACAATCGATTATAATCCAAATAAATTCACCACAAAATTATATCTGACTTGACAGATTTCCATCTGATATATACATTACAGGAACGAGAAGAGGAAGCCCTGAAGGTTCTGGACAAGATCTATCCGGATGATCAGGAGGCCGCAGCTGAAGCTCTTGCACTTACGCAATCGGTTGAAGATGAGAAGGCACAGCATAGAAAATTTCGATATGCCGATATCTGGAAGAAAAAAGAAATTCGGCTTGCACTTATTACTGGCGTTGGGCTTCAGGTAGATTTTTTAACCTCAATCCACAGTTAAAAATCTAGATTCCCTTACGAAGTGATTTGGGTCAGATTAGACAATCGAAGGGATACGGGTTTAGGATTTACTTAAAACATAAATTTTGGAATATTACTGTTTTTGAAAATCTTCCCATAGTGTGACATGGAATTTTTTTAGTATCGTATCTTTTTAAATTAATTAATTGTTTAATTTTAGTTTAATTGGTTAATTTGATTATTTTAGTTTTATTTATTTTGGATAATGAGTGGGAGGTTACTCACAACTTTAGAAACCTCCATTTTTACAGGTGAAACGATTTGTTTAATTTTATGAAATTACATATTTAGTTATATTATAAAATAAAATTAAATGATTTTTTTTTGGTAAATTAGGTATGAGTTTGTATTATTTTAAGAAAATATATATATATATATATATATATATTTGTAATTATGGGTTGTTTTTGGAATCATATTAACAATATAGATATAGAATGTTTTTGTCAAAATTAATATAATGAAAGAGTTATATAAAGCAAATAACAAGAAATCTACTTAATAGATTAGTATTGGAGCTAATAAAAATAGTGGAACTCTTTTGATATAGAGGAGAAAAAAAAAGTTTTCTTGACTTAATATGCTTTGTGCGATGATTAACATCTTTTTCATCATTGATAGGAAAGTCTAAATCTATAAAAATTTTAGCTGGGATGATCACTTTGTTGCTTTTGGGGAGTCCACTTGAATAGCTATATGATCAACATCCTCTTCATCATTGATAGGAAAGTCCAAGCTTGTGACATTTTAGCTAGGATGTTCATTCTGTTGTCCAATATTATTAATTATAGCAACAAAAGATCAATACTAAGGAGGATTTCTTGTTTTGCCTGATTTCTTTCAACCATGATTGTCCATGATAGTTTTATTTGCTAGTAAAGACCAATGGTTTTCATATATTGGGTTTGCTTTGAGCTAGTGTTTTGGTTTGATATCCAATGAATAATATTTTCCTCCACTTTTGCATCTCATATGAAATGCCTTTGCATCCTAGCCTCATTTCCTTCCACTATTATTTCCTCCCTTGCTGGAAAGGATTTGTGCTCCCAATAACATGTACCAAAGGCTTCAACATTGACTTGAGCCTTTGAAAAATGGGGCTCCCTTCCTCCACGCCATCCATAATGTTTGTGAGAGTAGATAGGATGTAGCAGGATGAGGACTGGAATGGAGAAAAAAGGGAGGAGATCGAATTATAGAGAAATGAAGACACAAAGAAACAAGGCTCACCATCCAATTGGATACAAAGATATGGATTGGGAAAGCCATACAAGACAACACTCAAGGAGACAAGGAAACATAAAATGAGAAAACAAGATGAGAGTGGTAGATTAGGGATGATGGAGAGATCCTCCCAACAACCTTAGTTGGAGAGGATCCCAAGTAGGGATAAAAAGTTAAATTGAGGAACAAGTAGGGCTAAAAAAACCTACCCAAATAACAATGAGAACTAGATGCCTTGTATAAAACATATAGATTTTAGCATCAACCAACTATAAAGCTGAAATTCACTACTATAATGGTTAAGGCACTAGATCTAAACTACAATAAACCATTCACATTAGGAACACTAAGACAAGACAAAGTGTCATAAAAAGCTTAATGTCATTCTATTGCATTGTATTAATTGCAATATACACATTTATAATACATCAATTTGACCTTAAAGATCTCCTAGAACTAGATCTAGACCTTACTCACAAATCATAAGTTGATCTTAACAACACCTCATCAAGTTAAATATTACAATTAATGGAAACACGGCCTTGTACTTTGTGATTGTCTAGCGACTCACATTTTAACATTCCCCCTTTAATCACAAGTATGAATAATTGTACAACACATGTATCAATAGCTTTTGTCATCTTCAATATGACACTGCGAAACTAAGCTTTGTTGAAGATTTTCTTGAAAAATTGCCAATATTTAAATATTTGAAACTAAACAACTACTATGTCTAAACAATTCCATTGAATGATCGAAATAATTGTACATTTTATGTTCATGAAACTTGTTTCTATGTTGTAATTCCCAATTGCTAACTAAATGTTGATTGAAAATTGGCTAATAAAACTTTGAAACTTGAGGCCTGATATACAATATTCCCCCTTATCAAGATCGGGGTGAATTTTTTTTCAATAGTTCATTCTTGAAAGGATCTAAGCTAGGGCTTTGGAATCTTTAGGTAGTGGTTTTTCCAATTTATCATTGACCATATTCCATAGAAACTAGTGGTTTACGGTTTACCACTAACTAGTTTATTTTGAATGGTACGATGGTTTTTCAATGACCACTAACCAATTTACCATGAAAAATATCGTGTTTTTTATTCATTAACTTACTCCCCCCCGCCCCCCCCTTAAAGGTGTAGGAGAGTTTCTTCTATCATTGTGCCCCCCGCCTGCCCCCATTTAGGTGTGAAAAGTACCATCTTTAACTCTCTTTTTTTGTTCTTGTGTCTTTACTTGTGTTTTGACCAGATTGCAAGAATGATATAGTTACTTAACTTCTTGATTCCATCTCCAAGAAAATTTCCATCCATAATCAAGTGTCTTCTTAACCTACTTCTACTTTCAACATTTTCCTAAGAAACGGTTTGTCTCCCCACAATGAAGGCAAGTATGGAGATCAAAACAATAACTCTTCATGTGATCATATCTTTGACAATGTTGGAACTTTTTATTAATACTCTTAACTTTTTAAAGAAATATTGCACTCAAAAATTGAATTGGTTTGAAGTAATCCAGAATATGAAAATTGTCTTCTTTGGTGTATCCCAATCCATGTCGCTCTTTTGTTAAATGATATTTGTCCCAATGTTTGAAAATATATCTTTGAAATCTCTTGATGTTGTTATTTTACATTTTCAAAGTCATTGTTATCATCATTTTGTCCTTTAAACTCATATGTAATCACTATTTCTTTCATAGATTAACTAGAAGATTTCATATCCATTAGGTCTTATTTATTACAAGATGCCTTGATCATCTATATTATGTCTTAGTGTCATAAATTACACCAAATTTTATCACTACTTTATCTCCATCACATGCTACATCAAATTTTTAGATAATTTTCCCAATATCACATGTTGCATCAATTTTCTCTAGTAGCTCCATTCTATCACAACTTTCATCAACTTGTTGCATGAGTTCATCTATATCACAAACTGCATTTATTATTTGGATGAGATCTTCCATGTACAAATTAGATCAATCTTTGTTATATTTTGCATCAAGCATATCATCAAGTTGATCTTTCTTTTTCCTCAATTTTATCAAAAGTGCACCAATCAATTGATCCTTCATATCTAGACCACATTGAAGATTTTTCATTGACTATAATGTATCATCCATTTAATAAATTATTATCTATTTTTTGTGTAAGTTTTGCTCAAGTAATTTAATTCGATTTTGCAGTTCATTATTATACTCGTGTAAATCCTCTATTTCTTGATTGCATTTTGTAAATCCTTTCTTCATTTACTAGTTTTTTCATACACTCGCCTGTACTCAATTGCTTGATTACCTCTTTCTTCTCAATCTTTTCGATTTTTATATTTATTTTTCACGCTTACATAGTTAATTGTCACTCTTGTTTGATTTTATTTCACCTTAGGGTGTTGGGTAATTTTGATCATGCCCCCTAAATTGTGATTACAATGAGTTTGCTTTTGAAGACATTGATTGACTGAATTTAGCTCTATGGTTAGACACAAGATAAAGTGTCACACATGAAAAATAAAACGTAATTTCACACAATAAAAACTATCCTTAGACCCCCTTATTCCATTCTATGGTGGTCTGGGATGTGTAAGCAAACTAAAAATATGATTTTATTATGATGCTCTTCATGTAACGAAAAGGTTGTACAATAAATTTCTACAAAGATATTCCTAAAATTTCTATATTCCAAGATTTTATTTAACTTTCAAAACTTTAAATTTCTCTGACACCTTCAATAAATTGAAAAATCCATCACCTTCTGTGGTACCTTCGACTTACTTTAACGAAACTTTTGAGACTAACTTTCATCAAAATTTCTTTACAAAATAATATCTCTATTCATCCTCACTTTTTGACTTGATAAAAAGATAACAATATTCTCTCTCCTTTTCTTTTCTTTTTCTTTTGTTTTTTTCCTTTTTAATCCTTCAAAATTCCTAAAATTATAAACCATCATTTTGACAAAAAATAAAAGAATACCTTCGTTTATAAAAGGCTTATTTTGTGGGTGTTTATTTCCAACTAGCACAAATGCGGGAACACTAATCTCATGTTAATAATGTTGTTTTTTCTATCTCAAATATGGTCACCACAACCGGATTGATGGGTTTCTCTTTTTTGCATGGGTGACTAGTTTCTCCCAACAATACCTCCCTATGTTATGAAGAAGAATGCAATGAAAGTTGTACCACTTTCCCAATAGTTGTAGCTCCACTAAATATATCCTAATTCCATAATACACATTGTAACCTAAGGTCAAATTAAGAATTCAATTCTCAAATGAAGAGTGCCAGACGTTCCATGTCTAAAATAATGACATCAAGGGCTAATGGAGATGAAATATTCTAGTCAAATCATGAAAGAAATAGTGAATGTAGATGAGTTAGAAGGATAGAACCATGATACCAGTAAATGTGAAGATGTTAAAGAACAACATCAAGAGCTTTCTAGGATGGTTATCAAACCTTGGGAACAAATATCATAGAATAAAAATATACATGGATTGGGGTACACTTGTTAGGTCCCTATAATATTGGTTTAGCCCCCATATTGTTATTGTTGTGCCCTTAGATTATTATTGTTATGTAGGCCCTAATTATATTTTAACCCTTTAGACTTCTATATATGTCAAGGAGGTTTTTCCATTTGAATCATCAAAGAATTTTTCATCTATTTCATGTAAAGGGAGGTTTCCCCCTCGAAGTGGCTTATTATCTAGTCATTCTTATATTTTTTCTTCTATTTCTGTGTTATTTTGATCTAGATACATAACATTTCATATATGAGCTCTTCATATTAGGGTTTTTCTACTTCAAACATGTCATCAAGGCATGCTTTCTACAATTTTTGTTTGGTGTATCCCAATCCATGTTGATTTTTGTTGAATGATATTTGTCCCAAAGTTTGAAAACTATCTTGGTGATCAGGTGCTTAGTATTTAGCTCAAAAGTAAAGTTCTCATAATGGCTCAAAACCTAAACAACCATGTCCGTCTCGAAAAAACTATCCTAACACAACTCGTTTCGTCGAAAATCGAGTTTGTAGGAGAAAGTTATTGTGTTCTAATCACTTTGCTAAACAACTGAAATTTGCAAAAAAAAAAATGCCCAGACATTGCACAGTGAGCAGTCCATACTACTACCGTGGTGGGTGACTAGGCATGGTCAATAGTGGTCAACGAAAAATCATAGGAGGACAAGTGGCATTATTTGATTGGGTTGTACAAGTGGTGTGATGGCGCATTCTTATTGGTTTATTTATGGACCAATGGAAGAACGCCATGTGGAAAGCCTGAAGGCCACCACGTGTCATCTCCCAAAGGCCTTTGCAGTTGAGATAATGGAGAAAAATATTATGGTGGAGGTCGGGGTCGAACCCATGACCTCTCGCTTACCATCCACATACCTTAACCATCTCCACTACCACTATGGTTTTTACCATGTATAATCTCCCCATATATTTAAAGTCAAGTAGTGTGGAGTTGGGTGGTTAGGGGAGGGCCTGCCCTCCCCCATGTGAACATAAATATGTTAACCACAAACGGCTATAGTTAACCTGGTGGTTAGTTAATAACACCACTCTGCGATGGTTTGTTGTTTCTGCATGTGAACGCAATGTTCAAATGCTCGCAGTTTATCCGACAGTTATCCAAACCAACTTTGCAACAGTTTAAAATATGATATGTGAATGTGATCACAACAACATCAAACGGTCAGCACTCTGATGGCTCCGACTCCAATGGTTAATGAGATATTAACATCGCATGTGAACAACCTATCAAAATTGTCGGATATAGTGGTTAAGGTTTGCGCTAATCTGGGTTCAAAAATTAACTAAGCGCAGTTTAACAACTAGTTAACTTTGAGTTTAATATGGTGGAGGATTTTGTGGTGCCCCCAAATTTGGGTCTGCCTCTAGATTTAGCAGGGCTAACTGGAGATATTCCAGAATTAGAGAAATTGTACAAAAAGACTATTAGAGTCATAGAAAAGGCAATTTTCGACCAAATTGAGCTCAGGAAGAGGTGTTCTTGGTTAATTTGGACATTCTGAACACATTGGTGTAGGTATCAAGAGCCATAGAGATTTGTAAAACACCATTTTTTCCACATTGAGATAATATAGAGGCCCAAACCATGGAAGTTGGACCAAGGAGATGTAGTCGAGGAGGGGTGAACTCCTTCATCAAAACATTGTGTTAAATTGTCTCTTTGATGGTTTCTTGTAATTTGAATGTCTGTTATTCAGTTTTTGTGTTTGAATCTATTTTTATCATGAATTTCATTTTAAGCATAAGTAAATTTACCTGTTTACATGCACAAACAACTAAGGAAACCCTAGTACAAAAAGCAGTAAGCAAGCATATGTTTATAAATCTATAATTTTTATTAGCAAAACAAAACTAATCATACAAAAATAGTTCAAATTGGTATCAGAGCAAAGGTTGAATTGCTTGATTGCTTGAGTTTATGCAATTAGGGTTTTAATTGTTGCAAAATTGTGATACTTGCAAGGTTAAAGTTGCAAAAAAGAGAGGGGAAGCTATTGGTTGCAACTCTTGAGGTAATTCTTATAAGGAGAGCCACAAGGCCACAATCTCCACTACCCAAAGTTCCAATTCTAGCTACACTTGAAACTCCTCAAATTTTTGCTTCAACTAAGATTGAAGAGGTGCAAGTAGTACCAATTTTTGAGCCTGAATCCATGGCCATTATGTCTGGAGAAAGAGAGCCTGAAGGTCCTTCTTCAAAAGAGGAAGAATTCAAGAAAGCTTTCTTCACTTTAAATGAGATGGTTAAAGTCCTCTATGAAGAGAGGAACACTAGAATGGTTGGAGAGAGTTCTAAACCTCCACATGGAGAAGGAAGCTCATAGGATAAAAAAGATGAGAAGAAGGATTCCAAAGGGAATGGTGGAAATCCACTGCCATCTCCACCACCCTCATCATATTCATCATCTCACACAACATCATCTTCCACTACCACCACTGAAACTACCCATTCTCATTCAAAAACCCTTAAAGGAAAGACTCCATTACTTAAATTGGACATAAAATTCAAACTTCCCATGTACAATGGAGAGGTGAATGCAAAAAAGTTGGAAAATTGGATTCGACAGTTGGAGGTATACTGCACAATTCAGAACCTTAAAAAAGATGACATAAAAATCCGGTTGGCTTCACTAGGGCTAGAAGGAGTTGCACTAATTTGGTGGGAAGAAAAGACTCGAGGAAATGAGAATCCATGGAAAAATGTCCATTACTTGGGTTGAATTTGTTTCTGAAATTAAAAGATAGTTTTATCCTTTAACCTATATGCAAAAAGCCATTATTAGTTAGCAAAATTTTAGGCATCTTAAAGGCCAAACAATTCAAGATTATACATAGGAGTTTAGGAAAAGGGCTTTGTTATTATGAGTGAATTTGAATTCCCAAGATACAATGTTGAAATATATTGGGGGTTTACATTCCTATTTGAAACATATTATCCTTATGTTCAATCCAAAAAACTTAGATGAGGTATGTGTGCAAGCCACGAACATTGAATCTAGAGGAGAAAACATTCAGGAAGAGGGTAGTAAGAAGAATCTATTCAAGGGAAAAGAGAAAGAGAAGGGTGAAAATGGAAGGGAAAGAAGAACACGAGTGTGAATAAAGAAGGGGAGAAAATCACATGCAAACACTATTCCAAAGAGGGGCATGATGAACCCATTGCTGGAAATTGCATCCCAAATTAAGGCCTAAGAAACAAAACAATAAGGGAAAATAAAAGACGACCGCTACCACACAACATGACCTTGGTTTAGATTCTAGTGATGAGACCAATATTTTAGTCATGGTTACAAAAGGAAAATAAATTGTTGCAAGCACTAGTTCATCACATAGTCGAAAGAACACTCCAAACGAAGAGTCAAGAATAGAGTTGTTTCATGTAAGAGTGATTTAAAATCATGCAAAGATTGATGCACTACTTGATAGTGGGTCACAATCAAAATTGATTTCAAAAGACTTGGTTAAAAAACTAAACCTTGAAACTATACCTCATCATAAGCCATATCCATTGTGTTGGATAGTTAACAATGCAAACTTACAAGTTACAAGGAAGTGTTTATTTTGTTAGAGCCTAAATCTGCCTTAGGCTGAAAGAAGGCAATATTCAGGGTAACCACAAACCATGCTAGTCTGGTAGCTAGCCCTACCAGAACAGGAGAGGGCTCTCTCCGATTCACACTCAGTGAATAGATAAACGAGAAGGCCTGTGATGATTTACAGTGAAAATATTTATGTTAGGCTAGTAAGTGAATATGGATACAAGAGGTGATTTTTATGAATGACTGCGTTTCTAGGATGGTATGGGACCAATGGACCGCAATGAATAGAGAATTTAATACAAAGCCACAGATTACTTCGTGAGGCAAGATAGGCGGACAATCCAACAATTTAGTTTGAAACAATGCGAAATGGAGAGATTGCTTAGGAGAGTGAAAAGGGCATATGCACATGAATCCTTTTCAACAGAAGAAAGAACACTGAACATGAAATTTTCCCACAGGTAGAGAAATAAAACTCAATTATACCTTATCTAACTTAGAAAATTTCACCGGAAATGAACATGAAATGAGCTACGAAACATAACAAGATACATATGAAACATAAGAGACACATTTTCTACACTCACAACCACATGAATCTCATGAAACAGAGCCACTGCCTTTCATTAATCCTCTGTAAAAATATACAATGAAGAAACAGAGTTTCTTTCCCACAGTCTCCCAGAAGTTACAAGCCAACCAACCCTTTGCAAATAGTGTGCATACAATATATAGAATGTGCCATGAAGAGATAGAATGCCCAAGGGTTGGGGAGTTACTTGAATCATTACAAAATGGAGGTGGAGAGCCAAACATCAGCTACAGGTGCAGCGCTACAAACATGACAAATGGCTTGGGTGACTGTTTACCTTCCTTTGCCACTTGGATAGAAGCTAAAATGGAGTGAAAATACATTAAATGCTGCCTTAGGTGCCGAAAAGGTGAAGTGTAGATGAGCGGGCCCACTTTGGAGAAGTCGCGAATCGAAATTTCGCGAAACAGAGGTAAATTGGGCCTTTTTTCCCATATGCGCCGCGCCATTTTGGGGCCAATTTTTAGGCACTTGCAAGAGTCCAAAATGTTCCCAAGTGTGCTTGTTTGAAAGCCTGTCCTATCTACTTTCCAACCCAAGTGGAATTTTTAATTTTGGAGCTCATTTGCCCCTCCAAATCTTCATTCTCCCAAGACTGCTTCCTGTGTATCAAAATAGGGGCAGAGAGGTTATTTTTTGGGTGTTTTTGACCTCCTGGAGACTCAAATCATGTCCAAATTTCTTTTTCGAGTGCCAGTAGTTGTGATTTTTCATGTTGAATCCAAAAATGCAAGCCATTTCTCATTTGGAGCTCCCAATCCTACGCGTCATGCCAGTGGCGCGGCGCACAGGGAGAAAAAACCTGTGTTTGTGACAAAAAAATTTCCATGTGACCAAAATTGTCCCAAATTTCTTGAAATTTGGGCTGGAGGTTCTCTAAGAGGCACTTTGCTGGGCCATATAAGCTTCAGCCAAGATTCGAAGCCGATCTTGCGCTTTTGCCTCTTTTGCCTCTTTTGTTGCTTTGCTCAATTTGGCCTTCAAGCTCCTTATCCGGGCCTTTGCACTCATGTTCCACGCCCTGTAATGATAAATCATCCTCCTCAGTATGGTTTTGTCTCTATCAGCCTTCTCCAGCAGTTTCTCCAGGTGTATGTTGATCTGCTCTAGCCAGGACTCATGGTCATTGTTGATCTCTTGCTCCAAGGTAGTGAGCTCGATCCTTCTTTGCTGGGCAGCTTGTCGATTTTGACGGATGCTTTGCAGCTCCATGATCACATGCTAGTACTCAAGCTGCTTGTTCCTTTACTCCAGATATTTGATGATCCATTTGGCCCTCTCCACATTGAGCGACAAGTCTTGGATCTTCGTGTTCTGCTCCTGAATAGTCATCCTAAGTCGGGCATTCTCCACCTCTGCCTCATCATCCTGAATGAGGATGAAATCAGCCTCATGTTCACCTAATGGCCCCTCATCATGCACGGGCCTCTTGCCCTTGTCCTGTACTTGTGTATTCGATGCCGGAAGTGAGGCCCCTTCTACCCTGGGTGGAGATAACACTCGCTTTGCTGCTGCAAACAAGTTCCTACTGCCTCTTTGATATGTAACAGAAACTGGCATGGTAGTGGTATCATGGTGCTCATACTGATGAGAAGGACCACCTATCTCATGCTCTGGCTCTGATAGTACCTGTGATGTGCTGAAGAAGTCACGGGAGATGAAGTCCTCCCAAGCTATGCCCTGCAATCCCAACTGATGATCTACCAAAATGCGGATAAGAGCAAAGTGATACACACTATTAAGCTGCTGCTGAGGGGTCTTATGCAGCATGAACGTGTTCATCCTCTCTATGTTCCCGCATATGAAAAATGGGAGGTTCATCATCCTGACCCTGGTGAAGTGCATGAGCAACCTGATGTGATAGGCATATAGACGAGAGAACCTCCCCTCACAGCTGAAGTATTTCATGATCAATTTCATGAGTGGAGCATACTCATCTTTCAAGTATTTGAAGGGAAAGACTCTTGTGAGCTGACTCAAGAATCTGGCCTTGATGTAAGGCTCATAGTGTTGCCTATCCACCTTCTTTTTCTTATGCCACTGTTCTCCAACATTTGGTATGCCTATTGCTACTGATATAGTTTCGGGTGTCAATGTGAAAGTGATCCCGACCAAGATACACTGACCTCCATGTAGATGAAGCACAAATAGACGGGCCAACTCATGATGAACTCTAGCATTTTCCACCCTTTGACAAAATTCAAAACATGCTAGGTGCTGGAAACATGACATGGAAAGAGGGCATGCTTGTAATTCAGTGAGGGTAGTGGGCTCATCCTTGACATGTTTGCCACTCTTGTGATGTCTCCCAGGAGCCTGCTCTTTCGAGGATGAGTCACTTTATGTCTCCATCTCATACTCTTATGAAAGTTGTGAAGCCATGACTATTGTGTGCACTGTGCCTAGCCTGCCCTTTGATGATGGTGTGAAGCTGGGTGCCTTTGTGATATCTGTCACGAAGGGAAACAATGAAATAGGGAGTTTTAGGATGGGAGTAATGTAATGGGAATAGGGGTTATGGGGAGAAGTTTGTTTAGGGATATGGAGGGGGTTTGGGTATTTTGATAGGGTAGGTTTTGGGGTGTTATGTTGACAAAAGAGTGGAGGGATACGAGATAGGGTTTTGTCGTAATTTAGGGTAGGGATAATAGGAAAAATGAGAAAAGGGGGGTAGGAAAAAATGGTATGTGAGGGAAAAATGATGGGTGAAACGGAACCTTGGCACTAACACCACACTTTTGCAACCCTAGCCATCATGGTTTTTGGTGATTTCTTGTGGTTGATTTTATGAGTTTGGTTGCATTCAAACACCGCCATAAACCACCATATCATTTATAAAATTTGATGAACAAGTCATGTCATAGAGCCCACCTTTCAATTTGATGGGCTTCCTAAAAAATTTGAAGTGATTTGGAAGTGTTTTCGGCCCTTGGCCTATTTGCGCCGTGCACAAAACCCAGTGCGCCACACCCTGGGTGTGCTTCGTGCCCGTTGAAAACTTGAACAGAGGGTCGGCTTTGTGTGCGTTGTGCCCCTGTGTATATGCGCCGCACTCCTTGAAACTGCCTCCAACTCACTCAAACACGCACAATGCACACTCAAACCCTTTGCAACGTTTCTCTAAGGCTTGGATTAGCACAATGACTTTGATTTTGATGAAAAATTGTATATAAAGCCTTGGAAGTGATGGGTTAAATTTTTTCTTCCTCAAAAACCCATTTTTCTATTATTATGTTTTGGCACTTTTTCACTGACTTTAAAACACACTGATTTTCACTTTCCCTTTGAAATTTTAGCTCAAATGATGAAATTTTCGGCACTCTTTGGAAGGATTGTACGACAGGACATTTGGACACGGAAACCATGACTGCATCTGAAGAAATCAACTGATGAATTTTTTGAAAATTTTGTCATAAGTGACATTGTTTTACTTTTCTTCAAAACAGAGTTTTGAAGAAGAAGGTCTCACTCTGGCCTACCTAGCTTTACTATACATGATTAAAGACCAAATTGATGAATCCCTAGACCTAAACATTGAAAAATTACTTTCGTACTCTGAAGGACCAGACCTTGACTGTCATGGACTTTGGTGATTATTGATAAAAGACCTGAGCCAGTAGGAGCCAGACATGAGGGGAAATGACTAATATGACCTTTTTCGTTAGATTATGGCATGCCCCTAGTGGAATGCAGCTGGATGAATGGAGCAGGACACCTAAAAATGAAATGCATAAAGAGTTTTGATCTCTGATGGAGGACTGACCAGACCGACTCTAACATTGGCTCTAATGGGGGATGGTAGCTCCTTGGAGGTGCCAATAATAGAAGATATTTGGAAGAGCTAGACAGTGCCTTCGTCCGTTGGGCTATGGAGTCATTATTTCGATAAATAACACAGGACTCTGACTCATTTATGGAACTGCAATGACCAAAAAACTGACTCAAACTTGACATCGAAATGACTTAAAGGCTAACTTGACCAACTCTAACAAAACTGAAATAAAATGGTATTTATAGTGACAGTGGAAACAACATTAATAACTTAGAAATGGTACCGCTTGAGTAGCCGACCATTGATCGGCCCTCCTGGACAATCTTCCCCATTCATTTCCTTCAGAAGAAAGGCATTTTGACCCCGATATGCTGCAACCTTGAAGGGACCTTTCCAAAGATTCTCGAACTTACCGTGCTTGCCTTTTTCCTCATTCCTTGCATCCCACTTCAGCACCACATCATCCACCTGAAATTTCTCCACCTTTTCTTTTCTGTCATAAATATTCTTTATTTTCTCCCACAATTTGGATGTGTTCTTGAAAACTTCTTCTCTGGTCTGCTACAAGTGGACCATTTGATTCAACCTTCTTTGCACGGGATCTTCTTCACTGTCGGCCTCCTGAAGAAGTTTGACTACCGGGGTAGCAAGAGAGGTAGGAAATAATGTATCAACTCCATAAACAAGCTAAAATTGTGACGTACCAATGGATTTCTTCTGATTGACCTGATCTGTCCATAATGCATTGACCAACCTCTTATGCCATCTCTTCTTGTTTATTTCTAGTAGCTTCTTGATTATGTTGACCAATGATTTGTTCGAAGATTCCGCCAATTCGTTGCCTTGTAGATGATAGGCAGTTGAGTGACCCAAAATGATGTGATATTTATGAAGAAACTCTACCATCCTTTTTTATTTGAAAGTTGTTGCGCTATCAATGATTAGCTTATTCGGGCAACCAAAGCAAGACAAGATGTTGTTTTCAAGGAATGAAATGATTACTGCATCTGTAGCTTGTCTGGTGGGAATTGCCTCGATCCATTTCGTGAAATAATATGTTGCTGTGAGGATCCATCTATGTTGTCTGGAAGAAGCGTGATGAATTTCACCAATTAAATCCAATCCCCATTGCGTGAAAGGGGCACTTACCTCTATGGGCTTGAGTGGTAGAGGATGTAGCTTCTGATTCCCTTCGAAAATTTGACATTTATGACAGCTCTTGACCATCTTACATACATCAACAAACAATGTCGACCAATAGTACCCTGCTCTTAGAATTTTGTTTGCTATTGATTTCCAGAAAAGGTGTCCACCACAGTCTCCTTGGTGGCAATTCTCCATGACCTTCTTTGCTTCCTTTTCCACCAAACAATTTAACAAAATGCCACCGAGATCTTTCCAATACATTGCAGAATTTAGAATGCAAAACTTGGCAGCCTTCAACTTGAGTGTTCTTGCTTTGTTTCTAGTCATGCCAAGCGGTGGTGACAAATTTTTAAGCACATATATGATATTTGAATACCATGGAGAAAGAGAAAACATTTCAAATACCTGAATTGATGATCCTTCCTCATCCTCATCGGACAAGGCAGCGATTAGATTTATGTCCAAGGCATGCAAGTTTGATTTAGCCATTAACTTCGCCAATCCCTGTCCTTTCACCAGCTTAGTGGGCTTTATTTCCACATCATATTGCAGCAAGGCTGCAATCCACTTGCCTCTTCTTCCTTCCGGATTGGTCTGCATGAAAACATCTTTGACAGTAGCGTTAGGAACATAGGCCAAAATGTGAGAATATAGAATATATACCCAGAAATCTTTCAATGCTTTCACAAGTGCAAGGGCCTGATTTTCAATGATGTACTTTAAGGCTTCATCTCTTATAGCTCTACTGAAGAATGTGATGGGTCTTTCGTGATCCTCTCTTTTCTGCAATAATGCCGCTGCCATAGTATGCTATGAAGCGAATGAAAACAATATGAAATCTTGAGTGTAGTCCGGGCTGACTAGAACTGGAGCTGAGGAAAGAGTCAGTTTGACCAACTTGAAAGATTTTATAGCATCCTCCGTCCATTTCACTTGGCTGTCTTTCTTAAGCATGTTTATCATCTCTCTTAGGTGCTCAGCAAGATTAGGTACAAAGCGGTGTAGAAAATTCATCTTACCGTTGAACGATTGTATCTTTTTTATTCCGGGGCAGATCGATTTGCTGAATTGCTTGCACACGTGTTGGGACAATACGAATGCCATATTTTGAGATAATGTGTCTGAGTAATTTGCCTTCCTCCATGGCGAACAAGCTCTTCTTTGGATTCAGCGATAAGCCATATTTTCTGCACTTTTGGAAGACAATTTTAAGATGGTACATGTGCTCTTCATTAGATTTGGAAAAAACTGTCAAATCATCCAGATACACCACCAAGAAGAAATCCTTCTCATTTGCAAAAGCCAAGTCCATTGCCCGTTGAAATGTGGCACCTGCATTCTTCAAACCGAAAGGAATTTTAGCGTAATGAAAGGTTCCCCATGGAGTGGTGAACGTTGTCTTGTCTCGGTCATCTTCATGGATAGACACTTGGTTATATCTGAAATAACCATCAAGCAGTGACATACGAGATACTCCCACTACTCACTGAAGTATATGGTCAATTTTGGGCAGTGGATAGTTGTCTTTCAATGAAACTTTGTTGAGATTTCTAAAATCAATGAATAAGCGGATTTCACTTGTCTTCTTTCGTACGGGCACCAAGTTAGAAATCCAATCTAAAAATCTGATGGGCACAATGATCCCTGATTTGTACAACATGTTTATCTCCTTTTCAATAGATGGCAACAACTTTGGATTTAGCCTTCTCAACTTCTGTCTGAATGGTTTTTGATTGGGCTTGATGGGTATAGTGTGCTGAATTATATTAGTATCATATGTCTTTAAGTTAGAATAGTCCCAAGCAAACACATTTGCAAATAAGGACATAAAACTGATATATTTGTCCTTGATCTTTGGTGGCAATGCTTTGGACAATTTTACCAATCTAGGATTAGCCGTTGTTCCGATGTTGACCTCTTCCACACCCTTCTCTGTTGGCTGCAATGTTGGCTTGCGGGCTACATCATCTTGATCAAAGAGTTCTTCTAAAGGTATCAAGCCTTTGGGAATCACGTTATTCTTCAGCTGTAACACGTCCATTTCATTGATCTGCACCTCATCTGTACCATTACCTTTACCATTGTCATTTTCTTCATCAATTGAGGTCTCTTTGAACTTTCCTTTGTTTTGCAGAAAATCATCATTCTCCTCATCATCTTGGAACACTTTCCAATATCTTTGATTGTCTGGAACAGTTGGATGATGCTTGACATGGATTTCAAAATTAATTACTAGAGTTCATTAGGATGTTCAAAGTACTCGGTGCCTTGGCAAGAGCATCCGCAATACTATTTTGTATACGAGGCACACATGTCAAGGTGTATTCTGAAAATAATTTTAGGATGTCTAGAAGTGCATTACGGTAAACCCACATCTTAGGATGTTTTGCTTGATATTCGCCTCCGACCTGCTTGATAACCAATTCAAAGTCACCATATACTAATATCCTCTTAGCATTCAGCTTTCTTAGAATCTTTAGGCCAGCAATCAGAGCTTCATACTCAGCGTCATTATTCGAATAATCAAAAGCCAACTTGTAAGAGCATACCCACACATTACTAGGGACTTTGTTCGGGGCGGAGAAAGGACTGCGGGCCCAAATTCCAATTCTAGCGCCATCATTTCCCACTACTTCATCGAAATACATGGTCCACAAACCTTCTTCCTCCTCTTGCAAGTGCTGGAAATCTATTTGTTTTGCATTGTATGCTTGCTGTCCATTATTTTCAATTGATTGCCCAACAATGTTCTGTTGTTCTTGTTCTTCTTTCTTTAGAACTCCTCTAAAATTTTCTGTTATTCCTAGAATATCATATGCTTCTACTAACTGACTATCTATATCATTGAAACTATCTGAATACAAAAAAAAAAGACTTTAAATCTGTATGTACATAGTTTAATTGGATGATTTATTGGTTTCTCCTTGCTTGTGATCATGTATTTCATTTTTTGTTCCCGATACAATTTCCTCATTTGTCCAAACACCGGAATCGTTGCATAAGAGAAATCTAGCTGTAGTGTTCCTTTCAAATTCGCTACCTAAGACCTGGAAAGAAGCATGCCAAACCTAGGAGGAATATCTACTACAACAACATCTATCAAAACATTCTTCATTGGGAGCTGATCCAAACTCACAACCAAGTCTTTGATGAGTCATATACATCTTACTCTGCTGGAATCAAACGAATAGAGATCATGGTACTGCTGGGTGATGTCCAGACCAAGCTTATCAATGATAGCCTTGGGCATGAGATTGTGAGAAGCTCCAGAATCAAACATGGCGTTATGTAATACAAAATCATGCAATCTTAAACTGATATAAAAAGGTGGCACCTCACTATCAGGAGACTCGCCATTCAATGTTGGCCCAAAAATCATCTCAGTTTGATCATCTTCAACATTCACCATGTCAGACATTGGGTCCAAATTCAACATTTTAGATACTTTTCCTCTATAACTGCTATTCTTCATTATTTCAGTCAAGGGAATGGATACCTTTAATTTAGAAATCTCATTTTCCAAATTAAAAGAGGGAATCTTTTCTACCTCTTTGACTGGGATTTCTTTCCTTCCTTTTCTTTCGTTGCAACTTGTTGATGTGAGTGTTCTACTAATGGTGATTTGTTGCTCTCCGGATCAACCGGCTCCTTTCCTTTCCTTTGTGTAACTGCTGAATCATTCTTTGATGCCTCAACATATTTCTTTTTCTGAATTGGTTTGACTGTCACATCTCTCCTTCTAAGTGAATATCACTACTATTGGGCAGACAAAGCATTCATATAGCCTCTTTGGTATTCATCGGATTCTTCCTCCAAGATGGTGTCGTTTTCTAGAATGAAATCTACGTCTTTGTGTACAGCTGAACTCTCTGCATACTCCTCCTCAGTGAGATAAATAGGAAAATCATCAAGGGTAAAGAGGTGGTTTTCTTCACCTATTACATTCCCTTCCTCATATGATTCCCGTCCATGCACAAAATTTTGCTGCAAAGGTGTCTGTACTGGCTGTTATGCAGTCTACTCTTGGGCTTGCTAATCTCTCTGTCTTATTCTATATTGTGGTTGTTGCTGGCCATGGAAGTTAGGATTTCTAACTTGTGGCTTCGGTTTGTCAAGTTTCACCCTTTCAAGCATTTTCTATACCTTCCGAAGTAGCTGATCTACCGAGGAAGATTCTTCCTTTGCAATGACCTTCTTCTCTGCGTTTGCTCTAGCTCTCTTGGTTAGCAGATTTGCTTCAATGTTGACCGCTATCTTCTGCATGTCTTCCATTGTGGCCAATTCTCTTTCTCTTAATTGATAAGCCACATCAGCATCAAAACCATCCGGGAACTTGACCATGGCTAGTCCCACAGGTGGCCTTAGATGATCTGGAATTTCGTTATAAACTGAATTGAATCTAATGCAATAGTCTTGGACCGACTCACCAGCATTTCTTTTGATTTTCTCATATTCGGCCAGAATTTGAAGAGCATTCTTTTTCACTTCCCAGTGGTTTAAAAATTGTCTTTGTAGGTCAGCCAATGTAGCGATACGTGCAGTCGGCAAACCTCTGAACCATTTCCTCACTTCACCTGCAAATGTTTATACAAAGAGTCTCATTGCCACATTCTCCGCATCGATCTCATGAAGTTCATCGAAGTCTACCATTCTGTCCACATGTTGCTGAGCAGTAATGCAATTAGGAGTGCCATCAAAAAACGGGATTTTTCTTGGTAATCTGTGGGCATATCATTTAAAACTTGAGGCAAAACAAGAGGTGAAAAATGGGCAGCCATCACTCTTGGTGGATTAGTCCTCGAAGGTGTTGGAGGAGTGTGCACAGTTTGTAAGGGACTAGCAATTGGAGTATGAAGCTGAGGTAATATGTAGTTATCAATCGACCGGTTAGCCCTTTCTGTCTCCAAGTCTACAAGAAACTGTGGATTATGGACAGTAGAGTCAACCTCCCTTTCGAATTTGGTTTCAAGCAACGATAATTCAAACTGCTCATCAAACTCTAGCTCTTCAAGACACTCAAAAATGTCCAGGCATGAATGGGATTTGAACACGGACGATATAGAGATTTCTTCACGACGAATTCTTGAAATCAAATTGGGATTTTTCGTAGATGTCTAGAGGATCTGGATCTGGATTAGCTATGGTATATCTTCTAGAAGCTAGCATGCTATTGAGAAAAATCAAAGGACATAACCAACTTACTCAGCCTATCAAATCCTAAACATATCATCTGGAAGCTCAGAATTATTAAGAAGTAAGGGGATTTGATTTCGCATCCCTAGTAGAGTCACCACTATGTTAGAGCCTAAATCCACCTTAGGCTGAAAGAAGGAAAAATTCAAGGTAACCACAAACCATGCTCAGTCTAGTAGCTTCTTTCAGCAAAATTCAAGGTAACCACAAACCATGCTCAGTCTAGTAGCTATCCCTACCAGAACAGGAGAGGGCTCTCTCCGAGTCACACTCAGTGAATAGATAAACGAGAAGACCTGAGGTGACTTACAGTGAAAATATTTATCTTAGGCTAGTAAGTGAATATGGATACATGAAGTGATTTTTATGAATCATTGTGTTTCTAGGATGGTATGGACCAATGTGTTATCACAAAACCAGTACTGATGGCTGCTACTCAGTAAGACCTTATGTAACTGTTTCAGACCAGACTTTTAGCTAGGGATTAGCCTCCCTAACCTGAGAGGGCTCTCTCAAAAATAAACTATTGATTGATCTTGAAGCACAAAGAGGGCTAACTCTTGAAATGAAAATTTATTAAACTTGTTGGTTGGACAGACTGCATAACATTTCTTCCATTGGGCTCATGGAGTCAAACATCTTTAGTAAACTATTAACTGTTCATTCATAGAAGCCAAGGCATGTAATGTTTAAACATTCAAGACATTCATCAA
>APFE030442040.1:80112-109110 GCA_000404065.3 Pinus taeda | reverse complement strand
CATGGAAGGACAAGAATTTTATACAGAAGCATCAAGAACTACTCAAGTGTTGAGGACAACACTTTTTGAAGGAGAGGGGCATGTTAGGCCCCTATACTACTAATGTAACCCCTTATTGTTATTAGTACAACTCCTTACTATATTGTTGTACCCATGTATTCCCCATAAATGCCCACTATTGTTATTATTGTGCCCTTACATTATTATTGTTATGTCGTCTCTGATTATATTATGAGCCCTTAGACTCCTATATATAGAAAGGAGGTCTTGTCATTTGTATCATCGAAGAATTGTTCATTTGTGTAATGTAAAGGAGGTTGCTCCCTTGAAGAGGCTGAATTCTAAGGTGTTGATCTATATTTTCTATCTTTTTGTGAGCTGGTTTCATAACAGTGGCCATAGATCAACTCACCTTTTTCGCCTCTGATTCTAATGTTACTAGAAGTTTCCCTCTTGTAGGGGAGCCCTACATTCCTATCAACATGTTGAAGTTGGTTTTTTGAAGGATTCATCACTTATGGGAACCTTTTCGCTCCCTCCCCCCTCTCCTTCCTAACTCCTCCCCTTCGGTTGCTTATATCAACATGATATCATCCTCTTTTATCCCGACTAATCCATGGATTGTACCTGGTGAAATTGACATCAAAATTTTTGGCAACTAAATGTGCTTAACCCTATTGAGTGAGATTACAAAGCCATTTATTTGGCTTGTGCAGCCCATACTTTTTCTTCGATCAATTGGGTAGATCGATCACTAGATTATGGCATACCCTCTGATCCTTTCTCACGTACATTCTCTACCAATGAAAGCATTATGGAGATCATGATGTTAGAAGATGCGATGTGGAATGAACATCATCATCATTCCTCTTTCCCATATACCATTGAAGATAATCTCAATGGTGTATACCTACCTAATGTTGTCAAACTCTTTAATAAATTTGTCTCCATTCATGAGATAGACTCTGAAAATAACCTTTCAACTATTGAAGAAACCATTCCTCTTGATATTTCCATTAAACTGTTATGCCCCTATACCAATAGGTGTCATATATCATGATTGACTTTGTTTAGCTTTGAAATATGTTCATACCTTTACTTGTTGCAAAGGTTCGCCATATTTGTAAAAAATAGAAAAAAATTAAAAATGTAAAGAGGGTATACCCTAAAATAAAAATCAAAGGGTGAAAAGAATAAAAATAGGTCAAAAAATGAAAGAAAATGAACTCCACCAAAAGAAAAGACCACGAAAGTGTGCAAATCTAAATGCCACTACTTTGTTACTTTTGTATAATAAAAATTTGTGTGCAGCTTGTCACCATGCCACAATGCATGAATAGTCAAACAATTTAAACTTGACTAGTTCATATTTTCAATTTCATGTTTTAGAGGTAGAGAATAAAGATTTGACCAAACAATGTAATCTTGGTAGATAAGTAGATAGGTAAAGTGAAAAAGGAGATCAACAGTTTAATCTGAACCCTTGGATATAATAAGTGTAGACTTAACGGTGAATGATAAGTCTAAATGTGTAAATATTTTACTTTCATCACAACACAAAGGCACGTATCACATGGAAAGCACATCAAACAAGAAAAATAAAAAATAATTAACTTCTGTACTCATTTCCCCTCAATTTTCACTAATTTCCCCTAAGTACCAAGGTATTTATCAAGTTAGAGAGACTCAGAGTATTTCTCTAACTTTTGGAGGAACCAAACCCTCGACCAAATAATTTATAATACCTTAAGCACTTAAGCCCCTTCACCAATAATCACACCACTTCATAAGTTGTTCATTTCCCTAATAAATCTTTTCCCAAGTAAAATCATATTTTACCTAGGAGAAAAAAACACTTTCCATAAAAACCCTCATGTTCATTTAGCCTAAGTTGTAAATGTTATATGATGAAATACACTTTCGGAAACGTTTTATCTTAGTGGGAATTTCACAAAGTTATATTAACTACTAATTCATGTTATTATATAATTCCCCTATATAAAAGTTACCCATTCTCGTATTATTATAAATGCACAAAAACCCCAAATTTTACATATCCCGCCCCTCGGTTAGTATAACCATAGTAAAGTCAATAAATGGGATTGATTAACTAATCTGTAATTAATTAAGAGCCCGATCCTCTTCATGTTAATAAAAGAATTAATTAATCATCACGATTAATTAAAAACTTCAACCAATCACATCTCCCTCAATGTAATTATAAGTTTTTAATTACTGTTGGGCCCTGGCCATTAAACACCAATCGTTTCGACTCCACGATAGTCGTCCGATCGGATCCCATAGATCTGACAGTTGTCGTGCATATCGCATGAGCCTCCATGGTCGACCTTTAGCGTGCGATGCCAAGCGGTTTTGTGAACATTGCCATTGCTACATGTCACTCAGCATGTGGAATCGTGCAATCACACCCAAATACCACCTCCCCTCCACTAGCGGTGCGACAAAAACCACTTACCGCCTCCTGCTACCGACAAAACATCAAATCACTTCCATACTGACATCATCTGTCCAAATCCCCAACCTGCCAAAAGCTTTGACTTTGCATAAAAAACAAAGTTAATCAGTTTTTCGTCCTTATTTCTGAAAAACACAAGCATGCAACCTGAACGTTGGAGTCAACCAGCTCATACACTCAACCGTCCATCACCCTCAAACTTACAGTTCGACATCGTTTCAAGTCTGCCATTTGCACCCAGTGAACTTGCAATCCATTTCCCGTCACCAAAAACCAGTATTTACCAGTTTCCATCCAGAAGCCCTGTGAATACTTTCTTTCCTCTGTAATTAATTGGAAAAACCCAAATTTCATTATAATTCATTTGCTAAATTTTGAATTCAAGAATCCCTGGACCCTCTATTTTCACCAATTCCACTTAAAAACCCCAGTTTCCTATCTAAATCCACAAGAACCAGAATGGAAACCCTCGTAACCCTCAGTGTAGCACCTATCACTACCCTTCACCGTGATTTGGATTATCTTCCCCTAGCAGATAAAGATTTTCAATTAAAAGACCTGGATACCGATAAACACCACTTGAAGGTATTTTTCCAATGCCGGGATAATTACATGAATGGCTATGATACCATAGGAATATGGGAATCAAATCTCCCAATGTACATGCTCCCCTCTGTGTGCATTTTCCATGACATTATCCATCAGTGTCACACCAATTATGATCCCAACCTCAGAGCAGTAATGTCCCCCAATCAAACTGTTCTCTTCACAATTACTACAGATTCAACCAATGAGATGCTTCAGTTTCAGCCCAGTCAAGACCTCACCCCCATTTCCCTTGGAGATTTGCTAGAGAAATCATCTAAATTGTCCCAATCTGAACTCATTCGCCTTTGCCAGACTTTCATGGATAAGCAGCATCAACCCAAAAATCCCCCTCCCTATTTGTCAGTTTTCTTCACATAGACAGGGAAAAGTATAATTGATATGATAGCTACAGTCATGGGATTCAATACTAGTGAGTATGTGGATGAATTGACCCTAGTTTTAATGTCCATTTTTACCCCTAGTCAACCTCCTACTGTCAAGTATAACTATGTTGTGTTCATTGCTGAGAAAATCCATGACCAGTTCATGAGGCTAGAAACTGAAAAAGTATTCAAGTATTCCACATTCATATATCACCCTTTCCTTTACTATTAGCCTGACAAGTTCCCATTCTCTGTAAATAAACTTGATACAAAGGGTAATCCCAGATCAATGATTTTTTGGACTTCTATCTTCCACTATTCATTTTCTTGTCCCTATTCATACAATGAATTCATTGACCAGTTTGTCCACCTAGTGACCACCATGCTGACAGGAAGTCCTCCTCCTAGGATTAGTGATGAAATCAAAAGAATCCTTCAGCTATCCAAGCAATACAAAATAGGTGATTGGTACTTTTACCATAATCACACAGAGATCAGAATATATGGTTGTGAACTTCCTCCATTCAAACTACAAAAATATGTTCCTATGAGGTTGTTTACATTGGAATATTATAGACAAATGATAAACTCTGATTAGATTCACTTTACCAGGGCCAAGAAGAAAGCACAGTTGAGAATTAAAGATAACTTAGGCCCATTTGTCTGCAACAATAGAGAAGTAGGAAAAGAAGCAGAAGAAATCCTAGAAAAATTCAGACTAAAGAAAAGCTTTGTTTGAAGGTATGATCCACAAGGTTTCATTTGTGATAGGAGAATCAAACATAAGTTATCACCATATTTTCATAACAAAATTCCTGAAATAGAGCAATATGCAAATATGGATATGGATGAATGGAGGGAAGGAACTCTAGTTGAGATGGATAGTGATTAGGTCAATGTAAATAATGTGATGAAAGACTTAGAAAAGAGACTTGGCCTAGACTCTTGTGAACAGGTACTAGTTGGAACTGCTCAGAAGCCAACACCAGGAACTAGTGCCTCTACAACAGAGACTTCTCAAAGGCACCCACAAGCAACTAGTGCACCCTTTGCAGAACCACCACAGGGAAAAGAACAAGGAACCAGTACTACAGCATCAAAACAACCAGAGATCTAAAGTAGCCTAAAATCTCTGAAGTACAGGCTCCCCCACAGTCCCATCCAGCTCAGGTTAATATGGGAGACCCCCTAGTTTTGCAAACTCCTCTGAATGAGTAAAAGAGCTTAAAAAGAGACAGGGAAGTAGCTACCCTTGCCAATGGTCCTTCAAACCAGCCTTGTGCTAAGAGGCACAGGCTAAACCCACATTCAGAAGAAGAATTTTCGAAGAAACAACAAAGAGTTTAAGGAAAGAAGGTGGAGACAGTCTACATACATCCCCAATAGGTGGGACACCTTCTAGTTCACAAAGACAATAGCTTAAATGACAACAGGGTGTAGAAATTTTATCGTTCAGGTCTTCATCTGACAAGACCTTAGACATCAAAGGAAAATTTAAGGAGATAAAGGCAAAAAATGAACAGTTGAAGGCCCAAGCCTACACTCAATACTTGAAGATAGCCCCTACTAATCAAACCGGGTTGATGTCAGCTTATGACATCAAAGAAGGCAAAATGTAGATGAGCTTTCTAAATCCTACAGTACAACAACCCAAATCACTTGCAGACTACCTAAAAACTGATTTTGAGGTCTTGGCCAAAGATATTCACTCCATAGATCAAATAGAATTACATAAGCAAACATGGGAAATGGTTTATTCCACATTGACAAGCAAGGCCATGATGGCACATAGGTTGGAGAATTCATTGAACAACACCACTCCTCAATTGCAGCTAGAAAGAGCCTCCTCACAGGCAAAGGACAACAAAATCAAATCATTGGAGGATTTGATTATTGGATTGGGCCATAACCCAAAGGATGTGAAAGCTGCAGAGGCCCTAATAAAGAAAAAGAATGAAAGTATAGCTGCACTGAAAAAGCAACTGAAATTGCCACCACTCATGCACCCTTAGACTGCTGAGGTAATTGAGAAGAAGAATGAAGAAGAGCTTATGGACTTGGTCCTAATGCTAAATGAGAAACTTAAGGAGACAGAAAAAGAACTAGAGAAAACACTACAAAGCAGGCAAAGTGAGTCAACCTCTCAGCCTCAAAATGTAGTGCCAGTGGTTTCTACAACAGTCGCTTCTATATTGGAAACTGATCTAGCACCAAATGTCCCTTTAGCAACAGCTGAAACTATTGGAGTGGCAGGTACAGGTACATCAGAGGTAGGAAACTCAAGTCAGAGCATAGAAGAGTTAATCAGGTCTATGGAGGAAATGAAACTCCAAGTTTCTGAATTGCAAAAGGTAAAGGAGAAATTCATTACTTTAGAGCAGAAGTATGATGTATCAAAAATCAATTTTGTTGAAGAAGTGAGGAAAAACAAAGGCTTGGCTCAACAAGTAAAAACACTGGAAAAAGATATTACATTTGAAAAACCTTTAACTGACATCAAAAAGATATTATGGACCAACATCACTCAATCCATCAATGATGTTTGGTCATCAATTCAAATCATTTTGAATAGATTGACTTAGTGAAAGTTGCTCTACAAGATATTGAAAAAACCACGAAAGAACTAGGAGGGAAGCCTGAAGAGGCCATTATATTAATAAACTTTCTAAAGAGTAGAAACAAGTATGAGTTGGAGCCACTAAATATTGAGGATAGGACTGGAACCATCCTCGAAGTAAAGAAAGTGTTGACTAAAATAACTCTAATGAAAAACCTGGAATGAAAATGTCAGAATATGTAGGAAGACATAGATGGATTTATGGAAATATTTGGCATCTTACACAGTAAAGGACTTCCAAGTTCTTTAGTCATCAATGATAAGTTAATGAGGCAAGATGATTGTGTCAACAAATTACATCAGTATGCAAATAGCCAAGTGAGTTCCTCTACTAGTTCATATGCACCCAAAGCATTACCCCACAGGAAGAGTTCTCTATGATAGTTTGGAGAACCTTTTTTATGTTGAGAATGAATTAAAACACTTGTTCCAGTACAAACAATTTTTGTAAAATACATAGAAGCAGATGAAATCTACAGAAAACTAACAAGGACCAGAATACCAAGAGATGATTTGTGGACCGACATGACAGACATCTTATGATTTACCATGGTAAAAAATAAATTGGAATATTTACCATAGTCAATTTTGGTAAAAAGGGATGAATGATGGTAAAGCAGGTAAAGAGTATCAGTCACAGGTAAAAGAGTATCAGTGAAAAGATGAAAATCATCAGTCAGCACAGAATTACGAGCAGGGCAGCAAGATGCACAATCATAGGGCCTACCTCCAGCTCCTTCAACAAAAACAGGGACAACAACCAAGCAGTTCACATTCAGTTTCTACTTTTGAGACCATTTGTCTCTACTTTCATGTAAAATATATTTAGTTTTCCTAGAATAGATCTCTCTCAATTTGGAGATATTTTTTTGTAAATTTTGTATAAGTACTTCCTCCTTCGAAGTACGAGGGGTGGATTCTCAGACATTTCTATATACTCTTTATTTTGGAATAGAAGTGTTGTTGAATAACTATTGTATGGCTGGTTGGACAAAGTAATAAAGAAAAGGACTTTTACAGGATTCCTGTGTCAAACAAGAAACAAATAAGTATTCTATATCTTATTTTTTTATAGTTCTCTTGTTTAAATTCACATGTGTTTCATATCTGAATGAAAAACGAAAAAGTATATTTCAGAAAGAGCTTTACTGCATTTTGTCTTTAAAATCATTTTTATTCTTAATGTTTTCTTCCACTTCCAAGCTATCATAGTTAGGGAATTCTTAATTGCTCCTTGCTTCTTATTTTATCATTGTGGCCATTTAACACAGAATTCTTTATTGCTTTTTGTTAATGATCACCCACTTTCCCTCATCTTGAAACTATGTTGAAGGATTCTTAATTGCCCTTCCTCCCTTTCAAGACCATTTCACCCTTTCAAGTTACCATTTGTATCTTGTTTAGCTATCTTGCCCTATGAAGCCCTCCTTTGTTGAATCAACCTGATCCAGTTAAGCCATCCTCAGTTGACCCATAGCCCAATGGCATGAAATACCTCGTTCTACCCATCTGCTCCTGAATTCCACCACAAAAAAAAAATCAAAACCCCCCAAGCTTTCATAACTAGCCTAATATCCCATAAACAAAGCTAAATCATAAAGAGAGAGCCCTATCTGAGTACAATTGGCTAGATTATGTACTTAAAAGGTTGGTTTGTGGTTACCTCGGACCCCTTTCCTTCTTCTAACAACTTCAAGGAAAATCTGAGTGTTAACATAGGGGTGACTTCGCTGGGGAAGACAATTCCATAGTCACAATAAATCTTTAAAACATAAATTTAAAAGCATCTCAAAGAAATAATAGTTGTTTTTTTTATACCAGTTAAGAAAACCAAAAACAAAATCCAAAAATCTAGCTTCAGAAAGGACCGTTACACTAGAGCTAATCCTAATCCCAATCCACCACAAGTGTTTGAGAACCTCAATCTGATCCCTAGAATTCTTAGAAGACAAGAAAGTTCTATTAGTCCTCGACCCACCTTCAGATCTTCATCCTATCCTATTAGGTGGATTTACCTCAAAGACTAACCATTTGATGAATACTTTGAAACCTCTTTGTTTAGGACTTCATCCGATTCTGAATTAGTTGACCTAGTCCAAGACCTAGAGTTCATCTAAGAATTAGAGCTCCAAGTAGCCAATTTGTCAATTGATAGATATTTGCAGAACTCACCACAATTTGATCTTACCACTGAAGGAACACCTAATCCGTCTATAATCACTACTATTTCTGCAAGCTCATCACCATTTCCTCATACATCTCAAACTCAAACCACTCCACATCAGACCGTCCCCTCTAGCTCTCCATCCACAACTCAAACATCCACTGTTATCCTAACCCCAGTTTTTGTTTCACCATTACCTACAGCAATGGAAAATAGATACGCCCCCTGGTACTACCAGCAAACTTAGGTGCCATGCCCTAGGATTATCAAAGTAAGATCACTACTTTTGATGGTACTAGTACCTATACAGCTCAGCAACACACCAAGAAGATGACTGATTATTTTGAAATTTATGAAATAGATACCGATGATGTGCAAATGAGAATATTCGTTTAGAGTTTATCTGGGGAAGTTAGAACCTGGTTCAGAGGTTTAGCAGCTAATAATATAGATAGTCTAGCAACTCTTTATCGACAATTCCTGAACAAATGGGAGAAAAAGAAAGACCCTCTTCAGATTCTATCTGAATACGAAAACCTAAAGAGAGGAACACAAGAAACTGTGTAGGATTATTGCACTAGATTCAATTGTGTGTATAATGCCATCCCTCAAAATCTTAGACCCCCACCTGGTTTAGCCTTAATCAAATTCCCAGATGGATTTGATTTTGACATGGCTTTCCAGCTGAGAGAACGAAACCCCCCTACCTTGGAAGATATGCAAAGCATATCAGTCAGTGTTGAAGCTAACCTGATATCTAAAAGATCCAAGGCTAGGAGTGAAAGGAGGATACCATTAAAGGAAGAGAGCTAACCCTTTGAACAAAAGCTAGATGCCATAATTAAAGGAATGGATAGACTAGGAGATAGAGTAGAGACAATTGAAAGGAAAGCTCCTTGGGATGGTCAGTGAAACAACACAGGGAGAAATCTTAATTTCAAGAAAAATCAAAACTCGAACACTGGAAAGAATGGTCCTGACCAAAAGATTAGAACCCCTTTCCAGAAGAACTATGCAGAAGCTTCCAACTTTGAAGGTCCAGAAGAAGATACTCAAATCAATTTGATGGGGATTAATAATGAAGGAGAAGTTTTCTTCACCCAAGAAATTCAAGAGGCCCACATTCTTAAACAATTCCAAACTCAATTAGGGGAATCATTCGACTTTAGAGTAGGATATGAGATGACCATCTGTGAGGTGCATAAGCAATACAACTTAAGAAGTAGGAGAATTGATGTCTCTGAAACAAACAAGAAAAAGGTTCCAAATCAACCCACAAGACCTAAAGATCTTCACCAAACATTAGCAAATAAATGTTATCGAAATTTCAATACTATCCACAAGCATATACTGTCTATTTTAAATTTCAATACTTGTTAACAGTACTTGTCTCAGTTCTGCAGGCCAGAAGAACTTGCGCTCTACCTTTCCTCTGAATTCAAAATGTCATGGCTCACCTCTCATCAGCAATGGCTTTGAAAACATCTTGGTTGTGACTATCAATGGTGTGGGAATCAGTCTCGGGCTTCTATTCATTTCCATATATCTGAAATTCGCTCCACCCAAATCCAAGGTAGTTTCAATTTTTGCATTCTCTTATCAGTTCAATAACAAACGAGCTGAATCGTAAAACTAAGACAATAACCACACCTGTACATATTCTTTCTAGATCAAATACTAATCCTTCTAGCCCCATAATTGAAGATGTCCCTGATAATCAACCAAAAAATAAACAGCCCTCCACTTCCCTTCCTTCCAAGGAAACTGCAGAAGAACCTCCAAAGGTTGTTCTAGGAGAATCAAAAAATCATGATTCCACTCTTGAAAAGGAGAAAAACATAGAAAACACAAAAAGCAAAGAGAATATTGTTGTTCAAAATCCAAAGGTCCAAACAGAAAAACCCTTTAATCTAGAAACTGAAGTAGATAAGCTGAAAATTGTTGTCCCATTATCTGAATTAGCTAAACATGATGCCTACCGAACTCAAATCAATAGATCATTGAAAATTACTGGAACTGAAGACTCAGTTAATCTTTTTGATGACCAGCCCGAATTAATCTTTGGCCCGAAAGTGAATGGAAAACCATTGGAAGGAGGAATTCCCCCCTTCTATGTGAGCTTAAACATACATGATAATATTCTTCACAATGCCATGTTTGACTTAGGGGCATCTCACAATCTAATGCCCAAGTCTGTAATGGAAAAGTTAGACCTAGATATTACTATACCATACAAATATATCTTTTCTTTTGATTCTAGGCAGGTGAGATGTTTAGGACTGATAAAAGACTTGTGTGTTTCATTGGTTCAATACCCTACAAAAACAATTTTAATGGACATAGTGGTAGCAGATATACCACCTAAATATGGCATGTTATTGTCCAGATCCTGGGGTGCTAAGCTTCAGGGATCACTTCAATTGGATATTTCATATGCTACTATATCGGTTTTTGGACAACCAAAGAAACTATATAGAGAAACATTGATGAAATATGTAGTAAGTAGTCAGGAAAGAACCCAAAATTTCCCCATCTACTCAGTACACTCTTATATGGATTCACTCATCCTTTACAATGCAGAAAGCGGTCCTACCAATACTTTAGAGGTTTTAGTAGCAAAACAAAATGAAATTAAAAAAGAAAAATCAAGTGTTCATATTCAGGAAATATCAGATAACAAAGAAAAATCAGATGAGAATGAAAAACCAGACCCCACAGCTAAACAAGTTCCTACTACCCCAGACACTAATTACGAGCATGAAATCCTTTGGCATTTAGAATTTGATGGCTCAGTTAATAAACAAGGGGTAGGAGCAGGAGTTTGGGTGTACAATTTAGAAAATGATCATGTTGAAGGCCATGCCTACAAATTAAATTTCAGATGCACCAATAATATGGCAGAATATCAGGCTCTCTTGTTGGGTCTTAAACTTGTCAAAAGATTAGGAGAAATCAGACTATCTGTCATAAGAGATTTGGAACTAATAATTAAATATATTAAAGGAAAATACTTAACTAGGGATCCTAGATTAGGATATTATAGAGGAACAGTCATAGAAATTCTCAACATTTTTCTAGAAATTCAGCTTGCTACAATCCCTAGAAAACACAACTTGCAAGCCCACAGCCTGGCAATGTTTGCCAGCACCTGCAAATTACCTTTTCAACCTAATCATAGGTTTACTACTGAAATTAAGCATAGACCAGCCATACCTGATAATCTGAAGAACTGGCAGGTTTTTGATAGTGATGAGCAGATCAATAACTTTTTAACTTTAGATGAAGAGTTTTCTAACAGTAACATAGATGTTGGTACAATTATTGGTTCTAATCAAATAGATGAGGTAGAAATCAATATTTCGGAGGAAAGTTCAATAAATATGCTTCATCCCATAAAATTCACACAAAAAGAAATTCAAGACCTGAAACAAATGGACCTAGATGAAATAATTAAAGAGGAAACAGAGGTTATCAACCTAAAGGACAATCATCTACCCAAAGGATTGATTCCTCTAGAAGATCTGTTTGATTCCAATGACATTCCCAAGAAACCTAAAATGGAACCATTAAAAGCAGATATTGAAGAATACAACTTAGGAACTTAGGATAATCCAAAAATGATAAAATTGTCAAAATCTCTACCTCCTGATCAGAAGCTAAAGTATGTTGAACTTATGAGGGAATTCCAAGATGTCTTTGCCTGGAGTTATGAAGATTTGAAATCCTATGACACCTCTATTATTCAACACACTATACCTCTGAAATAAAATCAAAAGCCCTTTAAACAAAAACTCAAAAGAATTAACCCTGTGTTATTACCATTAATTGAAAAAGAAATCAAACGCATGTATGAAACAATGATTATCGCCCCTATTAGATTTTCAGAGTGGGTGTCCAACTTAGTGCCTACTAGGAAGAATACTGGGGAAATAAGGTTATGTCTGGATCTGAGAAATGTAAATAAGGTCTCTCTTAAAGATAACTATCCTTTACCCAAAATGGATCATATTTTGCAAAGGGTAGTGGGTTCTTCTAGAATTTCACTTTTAGATGGGTTTTCAGGACATAACCAAATCTTGGTTCATCCTAATGACCAAGAAAAAACTTCTTTAACAACACCATGGGGCACTTTTATGTACATCAAAATGCCATTTGTACTAAAAAACGCAGGAGCAACCTTCCAAAGGGCAATGGACATTGCCTTTGCCAAAGAAATTCATGATTTTCTTGTTATATATCTGGATGATCTAACTGTTTTTTCTAAATCTGATCAATAGCACTTAGACCATCTTAGGCAAGTCTTCTTAAAATGCAGAAAATGTGGCATTTCGTTGAATCCAAAGAAGTCCTTGTTCGGTATGGAAGAGGGTAAACTCCTAGGTCACATTATTTCCAAGGATGGCATTCGAATTGACCCTTCTAGGATCGAAGCTATTCTACAGATACCTCAACCAAGAAGTATTAAAGAACTTCAGGCTTTCCTAGGGAAGATAATTTTTTTAAGAAGATTCATTTCTAACTTAGTTGGACTCATTAGATTGTTAAATGAAATGCTAAATAAGGATTCAAGTATCAAATGGATAGTAGACACCAAGCAATCATTTGAAGAAATCAAGATGGCTTTAATCAGAACATCGATCTTCACAAATCCTCAATTTGATAGAGACTTCATCATTTTTTATTTTGCATCAGAACACACCATAGCAGTAGTTTTATTACAAAAGGATGATCAGGGATGTGAAAAACCTATAGCCTTTTTTAGTAAAGCACTCAGGGATGCATCATTAAAATACAAAATAATGGAGAAACAAGCTTTTGTACTGGTAAAAGCTATCAAGGATTTAAGAGTCTACATATTATACTCTCATGTGATAGCTTATGTTCCTAGTGCAATTGTCAAAGACATCCTAATTTAGGATGGAATTGATGGTAAACGAGGTAAATGGATTGCTACCATCTTAGAGTATGATATAGAGATAAAACCTACCAAGCTAATCAAAAGGTCAGGGATTGGCCAAACTCATGGAAAAAACTAATTGTCAAGCCCTAGACATAAATGAACTAGATAATGAGCAAGAGGTGGCAACTCCACAAATCAGCTAGGCCTTTTCAGACTCACCTTGGTATGCTGATGTAATTTATGTTTTACAAAACCTGCAGGCTCCTTCAGGGTTGTCCAGAACAAAGAATAGGTTTTTAAAAATGAAAGCTTCAAAGTTTTGTATCTTAGATAATACTCTTTTTTTGGAGAAATCATGAAGGAATTTTATTAAATTGTTTATTAAAAGATGAAGCTGACAAGGCTCTCCAAGTATTTCATGCAGGAGACTGTGGTGGACATCTCTACTAGAAGTCAACTACAGATAAGATCCTAAGGGTTGGATTCTATTCACCAACCTTGTTTGCAGATGTAAAGAGATTTGTAACTTCTTGCCATAAATGTCAAATCTTTAAGGCAAAAGAAATTTGTTACCCTTACCCCTAAACCCATTTCCACCCAGAAACCTTTTCAACAATGGGGTCTTGACTTCATTGAAGAAATCCATCCACTCTTTCCAGGCCAACATAAATGGATACTCACTGCTAATGACTATTTTACTAAATGGATAGAGGCCATCCCTTCTAGATAGGCCAATGACACAATGATCATAGGTTTCCTAGAGACCAATATCTTGTCCAAGTTTGGTTACCCCTCTAAAATTATTACTGATAATGATGCAGCCTTCAAGTCAAAGAAAATGATTAGTTTCTGTAACAAGTATCACATTACTCTGGGCCATTCCACGACCTACTACCCTCAAGGGAATGGACTAGAAAAATATTCCAACAAGAGTCTCATCAATATCATCAAAAAATTGTTGGAAGAAAATAAGAAAACTTGGAACAAAAAAATAATAAATGCTTTGTGGGCAGACAGGCTTACAACCAAAAAATCCATTAGAACTAGTCCTTATGAGTTAGTATATGGCATGGAAGTTGTTTTTCCTTCATCACTAGGGGTTCCTGTTATGAAAATACTCCAAGAAGTTCAAGTGGAAGCTAATGATATTCAAAGAAGGATAAACCAGACAATCAACTTACAACAAACCAGGGAGGAGGTGTACCGAAGATCCCAAGTGTTGTAAGAGAAACATAAGAAGATATTTGATAGGAGAACCAATGCAGAAGATTTCTACCTTGGAGATAAAGTGTTAGGATGGGATTCCAAAAGAGAGGATAAGGGGAAACATGGGAATTTTAACTTCCTATGGAAAGGACCATACATCATCTATGCTTTCAAACAAAACAATGCATATTTTCTTAAAGAGTTAGATGGTATAGAAGCAGAAGAAGGACCAGTCAATGGTCGGATGTTAAAGCGTTACTTTGATCCTACTTACTAATGTTACCATGTTCCTCACAAGTACATATTATATTCTTTGTAATATCATAGTGTTGATTGGACAGTAAAGTTTTGGAGTTGAAGCCCGAAGAGAAGGCCCTAAGCTTTAGAAATATTACTGTCATACATATCCATAAAGCAGCAAGGAAAAGAAGATTACAGAGTATAGTCAAAATCATTAAGAGGCCACTAATCTACTATTTTTGACTTCCCATCAGGGAAAGCCATCCCTAAGTGGAGCCACTGTTATGCCCCTATACCAATAGGTGTCATATATTATGATTGACTTGGTTTAGCTTTGAAAGATGTTCATAACTTTACTTATTGCAAAGGTTCTCCATATTTGTAAAAAATCAAAAAAATTAAAAAATGTAAAGAGGGTATACCCTAAAAGAAAAATAAAAGGGTGAAAAGAATAAAAAGAGGTCAAAAAATGAAATAAAATGAACCCCACCAAAAGAAAGACCATGAAAGTGTGCAAATCTAAATGCCACTACTTTGTTACTTTTTTATAATAAAAAATTGTGTGCAGCTTGTCACCTATGCCACAATGCATGAATAGTCAAATAGTTTAAACTTGACTAGTTCATATTTTCAATTTCATGTTTTAGAAGTAGACAATAAAGATCTGACCAAACAGTGAATGTTGGCAGATAAGTAGATAGGTAGAGTGAAAAAGGACCTCAACAGTTTAATCTAAGCCCTTGGACGTAATAAGTGTAGACTTAGATAGGCATCACCATGTAAAATGAAAAGAAAGTTTGGTAAGGGTTTACCAGTCTAAGTGCAACCTAATAAAGAAGTAAAAATGCTAGGTTAAGTAGGTAGGGTAAGTAGATGATGGTTGCAGAATAATACGTGGTGAATGATAAGTCTAAATGTGTAAATCTTTTACTTTCATCACAAGGTAAAGGCATGCATCACATGGAAGGCACATCAAACAAGCAAAGTCAAAAATAATTAACTTCCATACTCATTTCCCCTCAATTTTCACTAATTTCCCCCAAGTGACAAGGTATCTATTAAGTTAGAGGGGCTCAGAGCATTTCTCTAACTTTTGGAGGGACTGGACCCTCGGCCCAATAATTTATAATACCTTAAGCACTTAAGCCCCTTCACCAATAATCACACCCCTTCATAAGTTGTTCATTTCCCTAATAAATATTTTCCCAAGTAAAATCCTATTTTACTTAGGGAAAATAAAACACTTTCCATAAAAACCCTCATATTCGTTTAGCCTAAGTTGTAAATGTTATATGATGAAATACACTTTAGGAAACGTTTTATCTTAAAACGCATTTCACAAAATCATATTAACTACTAATTCATGTTATTATATAATTCCCCTATATAAAAGTTACCCATTCCCGTATTATTATAAATACACAAAAACCCCAAATTTTACATATCCTGCCCCTCGGTTAGATATAACCATAGTAAAGTCAATAAACGGGATTAATTAACTAATCCGTAGTTAATTAAGAGCCCGATCCCCTTTATGTTAATAAAAGAATTAATTAATCCTCATGATTAATTAACAACTTCGACCAATCACATCACCCCCGATGTAATTAAAAGCTTTTAATTACTATCAGGCCCCCGCCATTAAATACCAGTCATTTCAACTCCTGGACAACCATCCAATCCGATCCCTCAGATCCAACAGTTGTTGCGCATATCGCACGGGCCTCCTCATTCGACCTTTAGCCCGCAATAGAGAGTGGTTTTGTGAACAGTGCCATCGCTAAGTGTCATTCAGCGTGTGGAATCACGCGGTTGCACCCAAATACCACCTCCCCTCCACTAGCGGTGCGTTGAAAATCACTTACTGCCTCCCGCTACCGACAAAACATCAAATCACTTCCTTGCTAACGTCATCTGTCCAAATCCCCAACCCACCAAAAGCTTTCACTTTGCATAAAAAACGAAGTTAATTAGTTTTTTGTCCTTATTTCCGAAAAATGGATGCATGCAACCTAAACGTTGGAGTTGACTAGCTCGTACACTCAACCGTCTACCACCCTCAAACTTACAATTCGACGTCGCTCTGAGCCCGCCATTTGCACCCAGTGAACCTGCAATCCATTGCCTGTCACCAAAAACAGATATTTACCAGTTTTCGTCCAGAAGCCCCGTGAATACTTGCTTTCCTCTGTAATTAATTGGAAAACCCCAAATTTCATTATAATTCAGTTGCTAAATTTGGAATTCAAGACTCCCCGGACCCTCTATTTTCACAAATTCCACTTAAAAACCCCAATTTCCTATATGAATCCACAAGAACCAGAATGGAAAACCCCGTAGCCCTCATTGTAGCACTTATCACTACCCCTCACTGTGATTTGGATTATTTTCCCCTAGCAAATAAAGATTTTCAAATAAAAGACCTGGATACCGATAAAGACCACTTGAAGGTATTCTGCAGATGCCAGGATAATTACATGAATGGCTATGATACCATAGGACTATGGGAATCAAATATCCCAATGTACATGCTCCCCTCCATGCGCATTTTCCCTGACATTATCCATCAGTGTCATGCTAATTATGATCCCAACCTCAGAGCAGTAATGTCCCCCAATCAAATTGTTCTCTTCAAAATTACTGCAGACACAATCAATGAGATGCTTTAGTTTCAGCCCAGTCAAGACTTCACCCCCATTTCCCTTGGAGATTTGCTAGAGAAACCATCTAAATTGTCCCAATCTGAACTCAGTCACCTTTTCCAGACTTTCATGGATAAGCAACATCAACCCAAAAATCCCCCTCCCTATTTGTTAGTTTTCTTCACACCGACAGGCAAAAATATAATTGATATGATAGCTGCAGTCATGGGATTCAATACTAGTGAGTATGTGGATGAATTGACCCAAGTTTTAATGTCCATTTTTACCCCTGGTCAGCCTCTTGCTGTCAAGCATAACTATGTTGTGTTCATTGCTAATAAAATCGATGACCAGTTCATGAGGCTAGAAAATGAAAAAGTATTCAAGTATTCCACATTCATATATCACCTTTTCCTTTACTATCAATCTGAAAAGTTCCCATTCTCTGTAAATAAACATGATACAAAGGGTAATCCCAAATCAGTGATTTTTTGGACTTCTATCTTGCACTATTCATTTACTTTTCCCTATTCATACAATGAATTCATTGACCAGTTTGTCCACCCAGTGACCACCATGCTGACAAAAAGTCCTCCTCCTAGGATTCATGATGAAATCAAAATAATCCTTCAGCTATCCAAGCAGTACAAAATAGGTGACTGGTACTTGTACCAAAATCACACAGAGGTCAAAATATATGGTTGTGAACTTCCTCCATTCAAACTACCAAAATATGTTCTTATGAGGTTGTTTGCATTGGAATATTATAGACAAATGATAAACTCTGATTAGATTCACTTTACGAGGGCCAAGAAGAAAGCACAGTTGAGAATTAAAGATCACTTAGGCCCATTTGTTTGTAATAATAGAGAAGTTGGCAAAGAAGCAGAAGAAATCCTAGAAAAATTCAGACTAAAGAAAAGCTTTTCTTGGAAGTATGATCCACAAGGTTTCATTTGTGATAGGAGAATGAACTATAAGTTATCACCATATTTTCATAACAAAATTCCTGAAATAGAGAAATATGAAATTATGGATGAATTGAGGGAAGGAACTCTAGTTGAGATGGATAGTGATCAGGTCAATGTAGAGAATGTGATGAAAGACCTAGAAAAGAGACTTGACTTAGACTCTTGTGAACAGGTACCAGTTGGAACTACTCAGAAGCCAACACCAGGAACTAGTACAGGGAAAAGAACAGGGAACCAATATTACAACATCAGAATAACCAGAAATGTCAGAGCAGCCTGAAATCTCTTAAGTACATTCTCCCCCACAGTCCCATCTAGCTCAGGTTATTATGGGAGACCCCCCAGTTTTGCAGACTCCTCTGAATGAGGAAAAGAGCTTAAAAAGAGATAGGGAAGTAGCTACCCCTGCAAGTGGTATTTCAGACAAGCCTGGTGCTAAGAGGCACAGGCTAAATCCACATTCAGAAGAATAATTTTTTGAAGAAACAACAGGGAATTTAAGGAAAGAAGGTGGAGACATTCTACATACATCCCCAATAGGTGGGACACCTTCTAATTCACAAAGACAAGAGCTTGAACGACAATAGGGTGTCGAAGTTCCATCATTTAGATCTTCATCTGACAAGACCTTAGACATTAAAGGAAAATTTAAGGAGATAAAGGCCGAAAATGAATAGTTGAAGGCCCAAGCCTACACGCAATACTTAAATATGGCCCCTACTAATAAAACTAGGTTGATGTTAGCTTATGACATCAAATAAGGCAAAATGCAAATGAGCTTTCTAAAGCCTACAGTACAATAGCCCAAATCACTTGTAGACTACCTCAAAATTGATTTTGAGGTCTTGGCCAATGATATTCACCCCATAGATCAAAAAGAATTACATAAGCAAATATGGGAATTGGTTTATTCCACATTGACAAGCAAGGCCATGATGGCACATAGGTTGGAGAATTCATTGAACAACACCACTGCTCAATTGTAGCTAGAAAGAGCCTCCTCACAAGAAAAGGACAACAGAATCAAATCATTGGAGTATTTGATTATTGGATTCGGCCATAACCCAAAGGATGTCAAAGCTACAGAGGCCCTAATAAAGAAAAAGAATGAAGATATAGCTGCACTGAGAAAGCAGTTGAAATTGCCACCACTCATGCACCCTCAGAATACTGAGGTAATTGAGAAGAAGAATGAAGAAGAGCTTATGGACTTGGTCCTAAAGCTAAATGAGCAACTGAAGGAGACATAACAAGAACTAGAGAAAACACTACAAAGAAGGCAGAGTGAGTCGACCTATTATCCTCAAAATGTAGTGCCATTGGTTTCTATAGCAGTCGCTTCTACATTGGCAACTGCTCTAGCACCAAATGTCCCTTTAGCAACAGCTGAAACTATTGGAGTGGCAAGTACAGGTACATCAGAGGTAGGAACCTTAAGTCAGAGCATAGAAGAGTTAATTAGGTCTATGGAGGAAATGAAACTCCAAGTTTCTGAATTGCAAAAGGTAAAGGAGAAATTCATTACTTTATAGCAGAAGTATGATGTATCAAAAATCAATTTTGTTGAAGAAGTGAGGAAAAACAAAGGCTCGACTCAACAAGTAAAAACACTGGAAAAAGATCTTACATTTGAAAAGCCTTTAACTGACATCAGAAATATATTATGGACCAACATCACTCAATCCATCAATGATGTTTGGTCAGAATATGCAAGAAGACATAGATGGATTTATGGAAAAAATTGGCATCTTACAGAGTAAATGACTTCCAAGTCCTTTGGTCATCAATGATAAGTTAATGAGGCAGGATGATTATGTCAACAAATTACATCATTATGCAAACAGCCAAGCGAGTTCCTCTGCTAGTTCATCTGCACCCAAAGCATTACCCCACAGGAAGAGTTCTATATGATAGTTTGGAGAACCTTTTTTATGTTGAGCATGAATTAAAACACTTGTTTCCAATACAACCAAATTTTGTAAAATACATAGAAGCATATGAAATCTACAAAAAACTAACAAGGACCAAAATACCAAGAGACGATTGGCAAACCAACATGACAAACATCTTATGATTTAACATGGTACAAAAGTAAATTGAAGTATTTACCATAGTCAATTTTGGTAAAAAGGGATGAATGATGGTAAAGAAAGTAAAGAGTATCAGTCACAAGTAAAAGAGTATCAGTGAAAAGATGAAAACAATCATCCAGCATAGAATTACGAGCAAGACAGAAAGATACACAATCATAGGGCCTGCCTCCAGCTCCTTCAACAAAAACAGGGACAGCAACCAAGCATTTCACATTCATTTTCTACTTTCGAGACCATTTGTCTCTACATTCATGTAAAATATATTTAGTTTTCCTAGAATATATATCTCTTAGTTAGGAGATATTTTGTTGTAAATTTTGTATAAGTACTTCCTCATTCGTAGTACTGGGGTGGATTCTCAGACATTTTTGTAGACTCTTTACTTTGGAATAGAAGTGTTGTTGAATAACTATTGTATGGCTACCTAGACAAAGTAATAAAGAAAAGGACTTTTACAGGATTCCTGTGTCAAACGAGAAGCAAATAAGTATTCTATATCTTATGTTTTTACATTTCTCTTGTTTAAATATTTCACATGTGTTTCATACTTGAATGATAAATGAAAAAGTATATTTCAGAAAGAGCTTTACTGCATTCTATCTTTAAAATCATTTATATTCTTAATTTTTTCTTCCAAGCTATCATAGGTAGGGAATTCTTAATTGCTCCATGCTTTGTAGGTTATCATTATGTCCATTTAACAAAGAATTCTTTATTTCTTTTCGTTAATGATCACCCACTTTCTCTCATCTTGAAACTATGTTGAAGCTTTCTTAATTGCCCTTCCTCCCTTTCAAGACCATTTCACCCTTTCAAGTTACCATTTGTATCTTGTTTAGCTATCTTGCCCTGTGAAGCCCTCCTTCGTTGAATCAACCTGATCTAGTTAAGCCATCCTTAGTTGACTCCATAGCCCAATGGCCTGAAATACCTTGTTCTACCCATCTCCTCCTGAATTCCCCCACCAAACAAAATAAAAACCCCTCAAGCTTTCACAACTAGCCTAATATCCTAAAAACAAAGCTAAATCATAAAGAGAGAGACCTCTATGAGTACAAATTGGCTAGATTCTGTACTTAAAAGGTTTGTTTGTGGTTACCTTGGACCCCTTTCCTTCTTCTAACAACTTCAAGGAAAATCTAAGTGCTAACATAAACCATGAATATTTGAAAATTTATACATTGAAGCATCTTATTCTTCATCAAAAATTGAGATTTATTGAGCCCTTTTTCGTGAGTTCAAAGATGTATTTTCCTAAACATATGAAGAAATGAGAGGTGTCGACCCAAACATAGTAATGCAAGAAATCAAGATGTATAGTGATGCCAAACCTATCTGGTAGCACCTATGTCTAGTCCATCCCAAGAAGGCTACTGGAATAAAAGATGAAATCTAAAAGCTTCTTCGGACTAGTTTCATGTACCCTGTTCCTTTAATTGATTAGGTATAAAACATTATCCCTATCATGAAGAAACAGTGCACAATTCGAGTATGTGTCGATTATCAGAATGTAAATCGAGCTTGTCTGAAATGCGACTACCCAACGCTATTTATTGACCAGATTATTGATTACTACACTATCTATGAGATTTATTCATTTATGGATGGATTCTCGGGCTATAATCAAATCATCATTCTCTTGACGAACTAACCTAAAACCACATTTATTTGTCCCTAGGATACTTTTTCTTATAGAAAACTCCTTTTTAGTTTAAAGAATGTAGGGGTCATGTTTCAACATGAGATGGATTATGCTTTCCACGACATCAAGCATATCATGCAGCCCTATTTGGATGATCTCCCTACTTACTCTAAGGATCAGGACGATCACCCCATGTATTTATGGGCCATATTTCTTCATTGTAGACATTATAACATTTAACTCAACCTGTAAAAATGTATGTTATGTGTTAGTTCTGGTCGAATCCTTGGTTTCATCATTTTGAAATAAGGAATTCATATTGACCCTTTAAAATTCCATTCAATTGTTGACTTTCTTGTGCCTTCCTCCCTTGTTCAGTTACAAAGACTCTAAGGGAAAGCTAACTTCCTGAGGAGGTTCGTCCCCAACTATGTTGAACTAACCAGGATTTACTCTCTTACTGAAAAATGGGATTCCCTTCCATTGGGATGACACTACAAAAAAAGGATTTGATTCCTTGAAAGATGTACTAATTGAGGCATCTCTCCTATACCCCCCTAACTATCAGTGCGACTATTTCTTATACCTAGTTGTCGCCATCTCTACTATATCTATGGTGTTGGTCCAAGAAGACGATATGGGTACTAAACATCCCATTAATTATATGATTTGAAACCTCAACGATACTGAGATCCGATATACTCATGTTGAAAATTTAGCTTTGGCGATCGTTCAAGCCATCCATAGATTTCGCTATTACATATTGCTTCACAAAATTACGGTCCTTTCTGATTTTCCTATGACATACATATTGTAACTTAATTTGTTGGGGGGTAAATACTCTAAGTGGATCATTATAATCCAAGAGTTTGACCTCGAATTCATCAAATCCAAGTCGAAGAAATCCTTAGTTTTTTTCGAGTTAATGTGTGATCTCCCTTCCCTTAATGTTGAATCTACATTTGAATATTCAATCCCAGATGATTCATTGTTTCTGATCTCATCATCGGACCCATGGTATGGATATTTTTTGATCTGTCTCTAGACCCATAATTTATGACCTAACTCTTGCTAAGAGCAGTGGCATACCTGGTACCAATCCTGAAATTATGTGATTATCAGCGACGCCCTTTACCATCGTGGTATCAATACGATTTTATGAAGATGCCTCCTTCTTGAGGAGGCTGAGAAAGTATACAATGAATGCCACTTGGGCACATTGTTTCGGGAATAATTAGTATTTCTAAGAAACGCTAACCCTCTTGGTTCGGTAGCTAGCCTAGAAACAACAGTTAAAATAATTCACTATTTTTCTTATGAACAACAGATAAGAGAGAGATTATAAGGAGCCAACCTACAACTTTCACTTGATTCCTCGCTTGATCCCTCTCTCCTTTAACTAATCTCACTGCTCCTCCCCATACTTAACACGCTTAGAGAGTACCTGTACAATTACATAAACAAAGACCCATCAAATCATAATGATCCATAATTCATAAATAACATAGAATCGAAATTATGATAAACATATCAATGCATTGACAGATTATGCAAACATAGGGGAAAAATCTTGAAAAGATTTATTGATAGAAAGAAGGATTACAACCCATGAGTTCGATCCAGTGCCATCCTTCCAGCTTCAAACCTTCCTCACCTCATGAACAGCAAGAAATTCCAACATTACCACAATACTTAGCCCCAATACTAAAACCATCAGCACCTCCTTACAACTCAGAACTCTTCAGCCTCTAGATCCCTTAGATGAGTGATCCATTTATAGATGAGTGAAGTAGGTTGGGTCATCAATGATGATGATGAATGCCTTTCTATTTTTAGGAATTGGTTCCATGGAAGAGGGAGATAGGAGGTTGATGTTTCCTAATTCCGTTTGTCATCCTTGGGCAAACTCAAAGGGGCAGATGGCACTTGAGAAGCTTCTAGAGGTTTCCCATAGATAGGGAATATTCAAACCCTCCCGGAACATTGCCCAAGTTTGTTCATCGTAGGCTAAACAAGGCCTAAGTGTGATGCATAGCACTTAGTCAGTGTGGCACTTGCAATGCATTGCAACCTAATGAAGGGCTTCCTACAATGATCTCTTTAGAGGCACTTTTTGGATGAATTTTGTGATGGAACTTATTTGGGAGTGAGGTATTCAGATGATTAAGTTCTTTAGGGCATGAAACAACTGTATTAGGGGTTGATGAACCCTAATAACATAGACATTTAAGTTTGGGCGATGTGCCCAAATAACTCTGTAACAGTTGCCCCCTAAAGCATGAGGTCGTAAATATCTATGTCGAGTGAAATGCTTTATCATGAGGATCGGAAGTTTCGAAATGGAAAGTGACCTGCATCAATTACAATACAATACATCATGATAATCTAATTTTTCTTATGAACTAGCTGAGGGAGGCATTCTCATGCTCAGCTTATAAACTTTCATTACATGTACATAGATTAGATAGTCATCTACAGATATAGTCTTATGATTCTACAGATATAAATTTGCGATCCATGATTAGGATGACCATCTGTGTAAAGCCTTTGTACATTTGATTTGGTACTCCTGAATATATCGCAGCCTGGATGGATGAAACTAGATCCGAGGTCTTCAATCTTGTTTAATCTTCACTCAATGTACAAGTCTAACCATGTGAATAGATGTTCTGAGGTCAAACATGGAGAGACATCACCTGATTATTAGCCAATGATGTAAGATGTTAACAGACGCAAGAAGGATCATTGATAGTAAATATGATCCTCAAGGTACTATAGTACATTTCGCATGGTGTGAATAAATAATTTGACGTCGAACACCATGGAAAATCTTTCGGTTGAAGGCCATTGATATCAACCTGTCGCCATAAGCGAGAAACTTGCCATTGATGTATGCAAGCTTCAAATCACTGAAAGGGTGTTTCTAAGTCAATTTCTTGGATGATGAGCTGATGTCGACAAGAAACTTGTCATAGGAGGGCCTTGATGTATCCCACATCTACAACATGAAACAAAGTAAATGATTTTTGGAGATGAGAATTGACTAATGACACAAAGTTCAGGAATGGAAATCATGAAAATGAAGGTTTATAGTATTGCAACGGATGAAGTTTTAATTGGATGACTTCTCTTGAACATATCGGCAACACTGAGATGAATTGGTAGCATTGACCCAAAACAAAAGTGATGGATAGTGTGATAGACCAACGGTATGATAACCATCAAACTAAATGACCCAACCCAACTTAGTCATGGAGATGAAGTGAAAGTGTCATGTTCAAGAGTGACTCGCTAGCATAAATTTTCAAGACATTTTCCATTTTCCCCAGTCATTGTTGACCAGTACCTCTTTATTTTTTATCAAGATTGAGGAGGATAACATATGCTTGTTCTATAATTCACCCTTCGAGCGAACCCATCATTATTTGATGTTTTAATGAGTCTAGCGAAGGTGAAACTCGGTCTTGCCTAGATGGACAAGTTTGTCGCTATTATGATATTTTAATGATTTTAATGACAAAGATAACTCGGTCCTTTCCATGTTTAGAGAGTTTAAAAAGGGACGAAAAGAAAGCTCTATAAGTTTTTTTTTGTAAAAATAATCCCTCAAGTCCAAAAAAGCATAAAATGATACAAGACAGATGTCATTTCCAATACTTTAACGAGCTGGAATGGACAAGGGTTCGACTATATTTTCTTGTTTAGAGAGTATGAAAAGAGTTTAAAGAGGACTCTATGGTTTCTTTTCATTTTTATCAAAGCTTGAAATAGAAACAAAAAGTTTGCTTTGTGTTCAAAGATTCTCAATTCGCCATTTAGTATATCAGATTCGGCTTTCAGTCGTTCATCCTGCTCAAAACTCCACCAAACATGTTTAAAAATACATGTTCATGGATAAAAAATGAATAAAAATTAACATTTACTTGATTTAAATGTAAAAGTAAATATAAAAACAAGTTTTGGTAATTCATTTTAACCATTTCATTTTTACCATTGGATTTGGAGCTCTGGAGTAGTTTTTTACCCCAAACTTCACCAGCTGATTGCGAAGGATTTTGTGGATCATTTCTTGCGCCATCAGGACTAGGTAGGAGCTATCCCAGTGCTCTTTCATTCTATTCCATTCTTTTTCAGTTTTGAGCAAATTTTTTTAGTTTTTCAGGCCCCCACGTTTTCTGGATCATCGCACCCTTTCCCTATCGAAAAGTGTGATGCATTTCAATATCCTAATAGGGAGCATGCAATGCATAGCACTATCTCTAAAGGGCAAGTGCGATGGACGCAAAAACTAAAATTAAACAGTCGTTTTTCCCCAAATTTTTAACTGATTTTTACCCAAGTTGGATCCTAATTTATCTAATGATTGTGTTTCAGATATTCATTGGATCAAAATGGTCGTTACATGGCGAGAACGAGAACACGAGGAACAAGACATGATGCTTTAAATGATCGGGGCAAAATTGATGCCTTAAGGAACTGTGGGTTGCTGAAGTTATTTTGCTTATCTAGCATGCAGCAAAAAATGGCACTGCTATAGTATCTTGTTCGTGCTTGGGATCGTATTGACTAGGTTTTTCACATTAGGGGTAAAGAGATCCCTTTTACCGTTGAGGATGTCTACTTTCTGACAGATTTATCGAGGCGGGGTGCCCCCATTTCACTATCAGGATTCACCAGAGGAGGTGAATCGGTGAGAGATTATATTCATCAGTTCTGTCAGGAAGGATCTCAACCCAGCAGAGATGGAAAGATTCATATTCGAGATGTTAGTGATCGACCTTTGAGAACAATCATATTTACCCTTGCTAGATTGGCTAGTAGTGCGGCTTTACATTTAGCAAACAGATCTTATATGCAATGTGCCTTAGAATGCCTAGAACCAAAGGTATTCAACTGGTGTGAGGCAATTCTTCCATCTATGAGAGAACATCTGAACAAAATGAAGGCTGGAAAGACAAAAAAAATTGGTTATGGGTCTATCTTGATTTCCTTCGCCTTGGAAAGAATCCCGCTTATGCAGCCACAACACATTTCTCTGGGAGTAACTGGACCTAGAGACCCACGGATGCAGCAGTGGGTAGATCGTATGGCTAGGCATGCTGGCCAATCACTAGTCTCATTTTCTTTCGCTTTCTTCGAGTGGTTTGACCATCAGGAGATGGCCTTCGTGGAATATCCATATGTTTGGATCGACTTACGTGGTGATCGAGATCTGGTATTGCCAGTTGGGGCGCAATGGAGCTCACTTTTTTTTGTGTTTTTTGATTGTTACCAAGACTTAATGAACTCGTATATGTATGCAAATGTTGAATCCATTCAACCTGTGGTATGCCCACGAGAGGTAGGTGCGCCAATGGAGAGAGTTGTTGGGAGGGCAGTTCTCATAAATTTGGACATAGCAGAGACCTTGGCTCAGCTGCAGGATCACATAGAGGGTTTAACACTCAGTATTCTAGATGTCCGGATTGATGAGTTACTGATGAAATTGCAGCACCATACCATTGGAATGTCGAGTCATTGGATGAGACTCCTGCATATGATAGCATAGGTTGTGACCTGTTATCATCAGCAACACTAGTCTAGGATATTTTTTGCATTCATTTTTGAGTTTTTGGGTCAAATGACTAACTTTTCCTTAGACAAAAACTATTTGTAAAAACTTATGTACATATATCTATTTGACTTTTAGAGTTTTATTGTGGTTAAGTGAAGAAATCCTGTTCAAATGATGATGTGATTTGAAAAATGCTTTCTTTACAAATGTTGCAAATGTATATTTAACACATATTTTGCTAGAGAGTCAGTTAATGTGTTTAAATTCTTGGAAATATGTTGATATTGAATGAATTCAAAATGTTTTTTCAAAATTCAAACTCTAAGGAACATGCGATGAATAGTTGGGTTTTAGACGGAACAGACGCCAGTAAGTTGTAGTATGACAAGTTGTGAATCTAGCCTAACAATGATTTGGTGTATGCCATGTGAAATGGCATCAGAGAGGACTTCAATCAATGTGCTATACTCAGTGATATTGTTTGTAGATCGACCAATACATATCCCTCTGAAACTTACTAACTCGCCACTTGGAGTGAAAATGGCCCATGCTACACAAGATAAGTTTTGCGTACTACGACTAGCTCCGTCAGCATACCCAAAAAATGGTTCCAAAAAGTTTGACATTTGCAAAAAATGTGAAATGGATTACCTAACCAAATCAAAAACTCTAAAAGAAAACTAACACACAAAAAATGCAATGAAAGCATATGTATAGTGAGTTTTACTACACTTAATTAAGCATAGTAACGTTTAAGATACAACCCGTTTCGGATCTGCGACAATGGAATCCCATCATAATCGACTAACTCGTAGGCTCCTTTTGTCAACACACGTTTAACAATATAAGGGCCCATACATAATGGTTCAAACTTCCCTGCTCCTCGTTTGTCAAAATCCTGATCGTAAAGCAAGACCAGGTCACCTTCTGAGAAGACATGAGGCTTAACATTCTTGTCATATTGTGCCTTAATTTGTTTCTTATGTGCTTCGTTAGCCAATGCGACGTCACGACGGGTTTCATCCAGATGGATTAATTCCAAGAAACGTGCTTCTTCTTCAGAAGTATTGGATTGCAAGTCAATTGCGAGCTTGATGGATGAGATTTCACATTGAGTTGGTAAGACTGCTTCCAAACCATATACCAACTGAAAAGACATAAATCTGGTCGCATTTCTCACCGAGGTCCGATATGCCCATAGAGCTGAGTACAGGATTAAATGCCAATTATGTTTATGGACTATGATCATTCTTTGCAACATGCACTTAAGGAATTTGTTGATTGCCTCAACCTGTCTGTTAGCTTGCGGATAATATGGAGTAGAACTATCATGAGACAATCTTAATTTGGTAATTAATTCGATCATCATGTGATTGTGAAAATGCGACCCATGATTTGTAACTATAGCTTGTGGCACACCAAACCTAAAAGCCACATGGTTAAAAAAAGAGAGCAGTCGTTTCACCACTATTGTTCAATGTAGGCATCGCCTCATCCCATTTGGTAAAATAGTCAACAACGA
>APFE030442040.1:48535-68920 GCA_000404065.3 Pinus taeda | reverse complement strand
GAGTTGAAGGCACACATCCTGAGTCAGATCTGGAACTATGGGGAACTCTCGTAGTTCATCACCAGCTTGTAGGCTTCACATGCACAACTATTCAAGAGCATGGATGTCATTGTGCGCACACATTCGATCCCATCCATTGGCACACTCGCTGACACAAAGACAAAGGACCAACTCCGACTGGAGTTGGACATGTACTTTGATCAGTTGATGCACGTGGCCATGAGCACAAGCTTGCATATGAGTGCAGACACTATGCACCAGTATGTTGTTGGTTTGGCTGCACTCAAGACTATGATGCACATGTTATCTGACAATTTGGACAAAGGTGCCAAATTAGTGTACTTGGATGCAACAAAGGCAAGAGTTCACTTTCAGAAGGATGTCACCACAAAGTACACAGACACCATAACAGACTACCAAGCTTGGAATCAATTCGCCATCATCGATCATTGAGAGGATGCTGCAGATTTAATATTCCCACAGTTGTCCGAGTCTTAGTGATGTATGGCATGGCTTGCTCAAGCCTATTTTTTGTCTCACATGGGTACATGTGCAGATTGTAATGTAAACTTGTTGTAAAAGTGAAAGACCAAGTGTCAATAGTAGAATGTAACGATCATGTAGTAGTTGAAGAGTCATGAGGGTAGGTGAAAAGTCACAAAGGGGAATGTCAAGGGTCACCCCACCCTTTACTATTTATAGAAGCTCATAACTTATTTTCCAGGCTTTTGGGAGCCAAGCTTCCTGTAGGATAACTTAGAGAAATCTTGGAGTGTATTGTAACGAGCCTTGGCTTCTCCACAGTGCAGAGCTAGTACATCTCTTTGGAGGAGTAGGTGGCAGTGCTTGTAATGTTCCACTATTAGGGCTAGTGGAAGTCATGGTTGTATGTATGATTGGATATTTCACTCTTTTAATATAACAGACCCATCACGTTTCATGCATATGTTGTTATTGTAGTTCAGCTATCCTAGTTACTTTAATGATGTATGTAATTTTTATTTACGCATGTATGTATGGACTATTCTGTATTTGTTTGTATGAATCTTATCGAAGTGTGTTGTTGGTATAACCCATCACTTTGGATCGTCAACTATCCTACTTTCCATCTCGTGGTGTCTTACTTTTTGTGTGTCCACTTTCAAGCTGCGTGTTATCATAGGTTTCTAAGGGGTGCATTCACTCCCCCTTCGGTGTGTTAGACCCTTTCATGCACCTTCCTTGACTTGCTGCAAGGTCACACCCTTACTACCAACAAGGACATCTTACTTACCTCTATGTGCAACGCAATCAAGGCAATACCATACTATCCATTGTTGGGAATCATACTCCAAATGGTCTGAGGTCTAGTTGGGACTTCTTGCTGTGGTGATCCCCTGACATGTTGGCAGCTCTAACACTGTCAACACAAGGAAAGGACAATTCAACAACCTAGAGGAGCTTTTATACAAGATCAACTGCTACATATGGTTGTAATCTCCTTCCATTTATATTAATGCAAAGAATTCATTGTTTTCCTTTATGTGATGTTGTTATTTTACTTATTTCAATACCATGTTGATCTATTGAATGATGTACTTAGATGATACTCCAAAGATCTCGTAGTTTCTTGGCTTGTGTTATCTGTCTGTGCAAGTTCTAATTTCGACAATCGGAGCTGGAATTGGAGCTTCCAAGCTAAATAAGGAGTGAAGTATGTGAAGCACTCTAGGTAGGCCTCACTCCATCATCTATTTACTTTATGGAAAAACATTGTGTTCCTTGTCTCTCTGTTATTCTAGGTTAGCCACCGACCTAGGGGAGATACTTTTGTCTACAATCATAAATTCCATGTAACAATGAGATTTAGAATTTTGAGAAGTATATCTTCATTTTATTTATTATCTATCCAAGTTTGGTTTACAACGCAAATTTCGATCTCAAGTTGATCTCTCAAATTTTCCTCCTCATATCTTCTATACCAAACTTTGGATGGCTCTATATTCACATGTCAAAGTCTTTTTTGGAGGAATTCTTTGATAGTAATACTTGATATTGTTGCAACTGAGGAATGGGGAATCGCTAGCCCAAATTCATTGACTTCCATATTGTCTACATGCTTCCTAGAGATTAACTATAGACTGTCACTTCTTGTCGGAGTAGGTGGTGATATACCTCTCAACTTTGGGTGTTGTGTACTACCATAAGAGGATTTAGATGCATCATTGCTCTCATGCTCTCAAACTTTATTTCTCAATCTCTAGTTAATTTTCTAGTCCCTTATTTATTGTTTCTTTTTTTTCTCTTATCCCCTTCTATCTTTTGGATATCGATCGATTGTTTATAATGATGTGAAATATTTTGGGTCCTTCATCAGGTTTCTTCCTCAAGCATGCATTCTTGTGTTGTTGCAATAAACCATTTTCCTCTCATTTTGAGTTCTTCAATTTACTTTATAATTCAGTATTTTGTTTTCTCTTTTTTCTTTATTTATTTCTCATGAATCATTACCCCCCATTATCAACCTGACTTACTATCAGTCAATGAGGGTGGATCCACTAAACATTTTTATTTTCTTAAAAAGTAGTCCCATAGTTCCTTTTTTCTTTTGAACTGAGCATGGAGAAACTTCTCCCATTTAGCCTACCTCTTACATCAATCATAATTTATTGGTTCTTGTAGGGGTGGTTGATATTCAACTATATGTATGACTCCTCTATCAAGGAGAAGCTTGTGTAGCAAAGAAATTATAGTGCAGAAGAAGTTGTCATGGAAATCGTTGAAAAAACATGCTTTGATATTTTCAATAGAAGTTCTCTCTTCTATTTCTTGCTCCTCACATAAGTCATCTAATATCTTTTCAACCCACTTTTGCAAGTTCATTCTTCCTCCATTTGTTGATTTTAATGTCAATCAGTCATCATGTTCTGTTTATTGCATTAGTGACGTGGTCAAGGAATCTTCTTTTTCTTTTTTTTTCCAGCAAGAAATGCTTCAATAAATCTCTCGTGTGATTTTTTGAAGAAGTTTACTCTAGATTATACAACCAACAATATGTTTCTTATTGTTTAATTCTTTAGGTAATTATTGATTTTTGTCTACCACCACTCTTGTATCTCTTCCAAAGTTAAAATTTATATATGCACATTGTGAATACTTGGGTCCAAAACTACTGGAAATGGAACCCATGTTATAATCAAGAAGAAATTATGCATTGGATTCTAGTAGGAAGGAACAACAAGTAAACTACATAATCATATGAAATACAAGGAAGAGAGAAGAGACACAAAGTACTAGAGAGGCAACAAATCAACACTTTCTATTATATATCCTCAACAACCAATCAAGACTAGTACATAAAGTCACGTACAACAATATATATATTTTGAATGGACAACTACAATAGCTTAATTGTCTAAACCAACTTTACGAGACTAACTCAGTCAGTTGACTTGACTAGGGAGTCAGATGACTTACAATACAATCTTCTATCTCGACTCAACTAGGCTAGTCGACTAAGTCGACTAGTCTCTCCAACAATACTCATCGGTTGTCAATTTCCCTAACTTGTGCTCATGAAATTCCTTGACCTTGCTATTATGGTACCTTTTATATAGGTACTTCTCTTGGAAATTTCTCTCAAATCTCCTCTAGGACAACTATTTTTCTCTAATTTCCTTAGCATTCCTCAAGTATTCCCACCACATATCAAATTTTCCTTTCAAGATGAAAATGGATACTTTTTCCTTAATATTCTTAGAGTAATCATGGCTTCTTTTGCTTCATAGGCCTTCTTCACCTCTCCATCAAATGTAGGAAGTTTTTCCTTCTTAAGTTATTTTGACATCAATTCTTTATCTTTCCTTTCTATCGGCAATGTCTCTTGGTTGTAGCACTAGATAGTTTCTCATGACTACCTAACCTCCTTTCTAGAGTACTTAATGGAGTTCACCCTCTCACTATATTCTCACCTGTCTTCCTATGCATTTTCTTAGATTTGCTTCCTTCTACACCATTTCTTCCCAATTCATGCTTCCAAAGTCATGATGTGCACTGCCTAAACTTATGATTTCCTAGGTAGTTGACATCTAGGTCATGCTTCTTCTCTCTTTGAAAATAGGATAGAATTTGCAATATTGTTCTTTCTTTTCCTGAGCTCTGAAAATCTTCTCATTTTCACCCTTTCAACTTCCTATTCATCCCTCAAACTTCTAAGGGAGTTGATCCAGTCAGAGGAGTCTTCCTCTTTCCTCTTTTTGACTAGCTTTTCTTCCTGAAAATGTTGGGATCTATCAGTGTTGTATTACACCATTTTTCTGCTCAACTCTTTACTCTCTTGTTATTCCTTGGTGTCTTCTTATGTGTTGTTACACATATACAATTTTTAACAAACCAAAAATGAAAATAAACATATTTACCCATCACATTGGATTATTTTTAATAAGCATGTTCGTGTAAGGCTCTTTGAATCACCAAATATCAAGTTAGTATGTCAGTTAGAAAAAAATAATAATAATAATAAAATATCAAAAACTACCATGCTATCCATTCCCATTAGTTCATAATTCTAATATCAACACATGCATACAATACACAAACACCAATCAAAACTCAACAATCAGCTTGTGTTGCACGCAACAAATAATCATCCTTTAAATACCACACTTTGTGATGTATACCATGTTATAATAATCATCCTTCAAATACCACACTCTATGATGTATACCATGCTATAACATAAACTAATTTTTCTTTTCCCAAGGGTCCAGTATTGAACTCTTTCTTTGATGTCACGCCCTATAACAGGACTCTAAAATTATCTTCCTAGGCCCATTAAGTCCAAGTGTTGAAACTGGGCACTCTAATCCCACAATGTAACAAAGCTCTAAATTTCATATACAAAGTTTTAGTGTAGAAACCTCACTTTCATACCACTCTATAACACTCCCTCCCACTCCCTTGAACTTCCTGGTTTGTGGGAGGTGTTAATTTTAACTAACTTACCTCAATGGTTTCACTATGAAGATGGGGTTACAGAAATCCTCTTTTCCTAACTTTTTCAAAACCCAACTTAAATTCCAACATCGCAAACAATTTGTCGATATCTTTCCAATGATATGAATTTTATCTCGATTCGATGCTCAGATTGAAAGTTATTCCCTTTTAAAGTTTGACCAATTAACTCTTGCCATATAATTAGGGCACTACCATATGGCACCCATGTGTGGCCCACGTGGCTTTCTTATGTCACCCTAATTAGTGCCACATCACCGAAAACATCTACATGGAGTCCATATATCCATAGTTGCACATTTGTGGTGCTTGCCACCACATCTTAATTTGAAATCCCACAAGGTATGACCACTTCATGCATTTCCACAAGGTATGACCACTTCATGCATTTCCACAAAAATCCATTACATCTGGGTTTGGGAAAAATTTAGTGTGCATAGAATTTCTAAAGTGTGACCCTTCTCAGACCCCCGAACCTCTAGATACAATCTTTATTTGCAAGGTGATTTAACTTTAGCTCACATTCAAGGTTTCACAAATTTGCACCACGCCCTCAACCACCCCCCCCTAGATGCCTCAGTTACTAGATACATCCCTCCTTTGTAACACCTAAGTGGGTCGTACCCCAGTCACAACTTCACATTCTACAAGATCTAGCTCCATGCCATTCCAGGCTGCTACAAACATTCCGCTATGTTGGGCCCACCATGAATACATCCACGAAAGTGTAAGTCCTGCTCGATACATATCCGCCCTTGCAAATATTTTTTCATTACGCATAACCTCCCAAATTCCCCAGATACTGGATTCAGTTATCAAATGATATCATCTAGTTCCACCTAAGTGAGGCCCTCACTCCATATTACCTCTTACTTACTTGCTTCTCAAGATATCCATATTATTTCAAATTTTGTGCATTCCCCAAAAATGCATGTGTAAATTAACCTGATGTATGGATTCTCGATTACATCTGCTAGACTTAAAGAGCATATGACTTAGATGTCAAATCCTTCTAATCACTTATCCAATCCCAGATACAAGTCTGATCTCTATAATACTCAGACTTAGAGATTCTTAGAACGTCAAGGGACTCTAACAAATCTTTCCTTGAAGCCTGGTGTTTCTTAAAACACCACCTATTTCCGAAATGAAACCCATTTTCAAGCACTAGCATTCGAAGTATTTTACATAGCCACCATACAATCGATAGATCGATTAGCATGTATACTATCAGGAATTGAAACAAATTACACCATACCTAACATTGTTTTGTAAATTCAAATATAACAACATCATATCCTACCACAGAATGGATCCCAACCAATATTATCGTATCATCTTATACATATTACATTACACTACTCTTAGTCCTCTACTAGGAAAGGAAATTTACAGACTTAGATAGTCGTAGATAACATACCAAACAATGGAATTCACACAATGTAACAATTTAGTTGAGCACTTCAAGCAATCATACATGTCCATGTAAATAGTTATGCACTTAGGAAAGTAACAACAACCACAGGTATATGCAAGTCCCTCATAACCATGAGAAAATTCACATAAGCATCTCATTGTAGACAAACATGAATAACACATTCCTCCATTGAAAATGTTGATACATACATTGTCATAACACATAACAACAAAATTCATTATTTGTAATGCAAAATATACTAGTAAGTATGCTTATCTAGATAACTTGAATGACTGGAAACTAAGGGAGGGACTTCAAATCTCCACCCAACCATAAGCTAGTTGCACTGCAATATTTTTTGCAACTAACCACCCCAGATCCAAATTCAAAGTTTGAGGAGTTAAGTTCTTAATGGAGTTCACACCAATACTAGTCAACCAAATCACACAGGAATCTAGAACACATTGTGTCTCCACCTTCTAAACACCAAAGGAATCGAAATCCCATTGTGTCTCCACCTTCTAAACACCATAGCAGTCTAGATCCCATAGTGTTGAAAAATATAGCAAGAAATTCTCAATTTGATTTTGCATTGATTAAATTGAGAAAATTTGAATTTCCACTTCAGCAGAAAACTTGGATGATGTTAACTTGTGTGACATGTCTTGAGTCACCCACTTTACTCATTAAATTTGAGTTGGATGAGTTAGAGTTCGGTTAAGCATGTGTGATTGCTAATTTGTAGTAATCAAGCTCAGTATCTAAGGTTACTTTTAGTTAAAATAGTTCCAATTGTTGGAGGAACTAGTGGAGGGTCAAGTTGTGTAGTGGGACCTCAGTCAAACTCATTGATATTCTAGTTAACTAATAAATAAACACAAAATAGCTAGTGCATGCAAAGAATTCAAATTCACCAGCCTTGTTGGAGATTCCAAGGTAGTGTAACATTAGTTTTGAGTTAGAAATTGTTACATGCAATCAAATGATCAGCTTAAGGAATTGTGCAATTCAATTTAAGGAATTTCCTAAATAATACGACCCTAATTCCTCAAGGAACAACTCAAGGAAATAGGAGCTCAAGCAGAGGAAAATTTTGACTAAGTCTGGGTCAGAGGCCTTTAGTGAGTAGAGAGATATGTTATGCACTTGCAGAGTGTGCTTAGTTAAGCAAGGCAAATGTAATACATCTCTATTCATTTGATTAATGCAAACAGGCATTGGGGTTTTTAGCAAATTTCTTTCCCCGGATAAAAATACTTTTGCATGTGTGTGATTTCTTATTGACTGTCTAAAATATTTATTCTAAATTGTGAATTACTTTCTACAGAGCAGTAGAGTAGGGTTGTGTCTTATGATTTTGATTAAAACTTCATGAGAAATTGCAAATCTACATCCTAATTTCTACAAGGTATTAGAGATGGATTCACATTAGAGAAAAAAATTCGAAGTTGTTGCTTAGAGGTTCGAATTTGAAGATCAGTGTAGCAGGATTTCTTCAGAGCTAAGAAGATGACCTTCAATGGACAAAGGCTAGAGTATGCCTTGGAAGGCACCTCAAATTTTGTTGCATGGAAGGATTGCATGGAGGAAGTATTGGATGACAATGGATTGCTTGAATATGTCAAGACAAATATTCCAAGACCACCAACAATTGATATCCAAGACCTTGCACAGTGGAATAAATATGTAGCCAAGGTGAGGAGAATAATATTGGAGGGAGTACGAGATCATATTGTCTCGAATATCCATGGAAAAGAAACCTTGTTCACGATGTCGAAATCACTGACATAATTGTTCGAGAATAGTAATGACCACAAGAAGCTGGCTCTCAATGATAAAATTCAAAGTATCAAGATGTATAAGAATGACACTATATCGCAGTATTTGAGCAAGTTCACACAATGTCATGATGAATTGGACATGGCCGATGTTACTGTCCTTGAAGATGACTTGGTAATCCTATCCCTTTTGGGCCTTCCCAAGAGTTGGCATAGCTATCAAGATTCAGTGAACGGGAGGGAGAAACTACCAAATTGGGAGAACTTATGGTCCAACTTAGTGCAAGAGGAAACAAGGTTGAATACTATAGATGGGACTTCATCCAAGGGAGAGGATGGAGAAAACTTTATATTGGATGGAAAGGTAAAGAAGGGAAAAGGGAATAAATCCCAATCCAAACCATAATCCAGTCAAGGGGGCAAGAAGAAAGACTTGTCAAAAATTAAATGCTTCCATTGTCATGAATTCAGGCACTATGCCATGAAGTGTCCCCATAAGAAGACAAGTAAGAAGACCTTAGGAGGAGCAACGGGTGAAACGTTGGCTTCACATTTCGAGCTTGACTTTACCCTCATTGCATGCATGGACAAAACATTGATGGGAAGTGTTTGGTGTTGGGAAGTGTTTGGTACTTGGACTCAGGTGGATCGTTCCACATCACAGGGTGTAGATATTTTTTTAGTGACCTGGAAGAAAAATATTTGCAGATGCACATCGATATGGGGGACGACAGAAGGTATAGCGCAATCGATATTGGTAAAGTCACCTTTCAGAGGGAGTTAGACTTCCCCCTCAAGATTACAGATGTCTTCATTCTGGGCCTAAAGAAAAATTTCATCTCTATTACAGTTTTGGAATATAGTGGTTATGATGTGATCCTCAACAAAGGAAAATAATTCCCGAGACACATAACCATGGGATAGGTGAAGAAGATTGGGATTTGTGTGAAGAACTTATAGAATCTAGACGTGGAGGATTGTGTTGCATTGAGCACAAAGGCAGAGAAGGTGTAGAGTTGTGATGTTGGTGAACTTTGGCATAAAATACTTGGCCATTTTCATCATGGTGCATTGAAGATCATGCAACAGATAACCATAAACCTCCCAAAAGGAGCACTTCAGCAGCAAGATGTTCGAAAATGATATACTTTGGGGAAGTACAAAATATCCACATTCCATGATCGGGACAACAAAGCACATGCAGTCTTGGAAAGGATCCACTCTGATGGTTGTGGACCTTTCTCTACAGCCTCCACTATCAGGCACAAACATTTTCTCATTTTTATTGATGAATTCTCAGGGAAGTGTTAGATATTATTCATGCGGAAGAAATATGAGACATTCTCCAAGTTCATAGAAGTCAAGGCATTGTTTGAGAAAGAAACAAGAAAGAAGGTGAAGGCTTCAGGATCGATAATGGAGGTGAGTACGTGACAAATGAATTTAAAAATTTCTATGCAAAAGAAGGCATTCAATGAGGGTTAACAACACCCCACAACCCACAACAAAATGGGGTCTCTTAGAGAAATAACCATAGTATTGTGGGAGTAGCGAGGGCAATGTTGCATGACCAAGGCCTACCTATACATTTGTGGGCCAAGGCATGCAACACAATAGTCTATTTGCATAATCAAAGTCCCCATCAAATTTGGGCATGATTACACTAGAGGAGGATTTCTTAAGGAGAAAGTTGGATGTGTCACACTCTACGATTTTTGGAGCCTCTATTTACTGCCATGTCTCCAAATAATCAAGGAAGAAGTTAGGTTCGACAGTAGAATTGGGGGTATTTGTGGGTTACACAGAAACTCCCCATAACTATTGTGAGTACTTAACATCCCTTAGAATGACAGTCGTGCGAAGGGATGTAAAATTTGATGAAAATAAAGTGATGTGGTGCTCTCCTAAGAGGGAGCTTCAGATCTAGCCAGAAGAAGAACTTTCAGCTCTAAGGGAGGAGCCTCATGAAGTTGTGGAGTAGCCACAAAGTTAGGAGCACAGAGTGGAGGCAGCCACTCAAGCAGAACCATCCAAAGAAGGCAAGAAAAGGACCAGGGAATTTGAGAGGCTTGTGTAGGATGTGAGGGAGAATGTGGGTGCTCCTTCAAATCAGCGCAGGCAGAGAAGGTCACTAGATTTGTACACTAGCTACATGGATCTAATGACCGAGCTTGTAGATATTGAGCCATCCTATCTCAAGGAAGTAGTAGAGAAACCTATATGAGTTGATGAAATGGTGGAGTAATAGGAATACATTGTAAAGAACAATGTTTGGGAAGCGGTCCCATGACCAGTAGACAAATTAGTTGTGGGTTCGAGATGGATCTTCAAGGTAAATCATGTAGCAGACAAAAGAATAGAAAAGTAAAAGGCCATATTTGTGGCCAAGGGGTACTCTCAAGTTGAGGGGATTTACTATGAGGAGACCTTTTCTCCTATATCAAGATACTCATCCATTAGATCAATTCTTTCTCTGGTTGCATAAATGGGGTGGAAGATCCACCAAATGGATGTAAAAACAACATTCCTCAATGGAGTTATTAAGGAGGAGGTGTATATTGAGAGCCCATAAGGGTTCAATACTTTTGATCAGGAGTCTCATGTGTGTAGACTAAAGCGAGAATTATGCAGTCTCAAGTAAACACCCCATGCTTGGTACACTAGGATCGATAATTATCTCACTAGTTCAGGCTTCACCAAAAGTGAAGCGGATGAAAACATCTATCATCTCTTGGTAGAAGGTAACTTGTTGATTATTGTCTTACATGTTGATGATTTTATTTTAACTAATGATGAGCATATGATCAAATATTGCAAGGAGGACCTTGGAAGAGAGTTTGAAATGAAGGACATGGGTCTCATGCACTACTTCCTTGAATTGGAAGTATGGAAAGGAGATGGGGAACTATGTGTATCTTAAGGCATGTATGCCAACAAGATACTTTAAAGGTTTCACATGGATAGTTGCAAACCCATGGGGACACCTCTACCAACCAAATGGAGGAAAGAGGATGCCACTTCAAGTGAGGAAGTGGATGCGACTATTTAACAACATTTGGTGGGTTGACTAATGTCTTGTGAACACATTACTAGATATGTGCTATGCAGTCAACCATTTGAGCCAAGCTATGGTTAGGCCAATCAAATTATTGTGGAAGGAAGTTAAGCATGTTCTATGGTACCTCAAAGGCACTACCCAATTGGACTATGGTACAGATGGAAAGAGGGAGTGAAGCTATGTGGTTTCACAGATGCAGATTGGGTAGGGAGTCCATCAAACTAAAATAGTAAATCGGGTGAAATTTTCAATGTTGGGTCCATATCAGTTTCTTGGTACAACGAGAAGCAAAGATCTGTGGCACTCAAATTAGCAGAATTAGAATACAATGTTGTTTATAAAATAACATGTGAGGTGATCTGGATGGGAAAGATACTTGTTTGATTGTTTGATCAAATGATGGATCATACTTTGATCTATTGTGACAGTCAAAGTTGCATCAAGCTCTCTAAAAATCATGTTTTTCACGATCGATCCAAGCATATAAATATAGGGTATCACCATTTGCGGAATTGTGTTCAAAGACAGATAATGTTGTTGCAATACATTTCGACAGAGGAACAATATGCTAACATTTTGACAAAGGCCTTTTCAAGAGGGAAGTTTGAGTTCCACAAATGCAGGATAGGGGTGGTTGATAATTCCTTTCTTGTCGAGAAAGATTGTTGAAAAATGCAGCAAGAAATTCTCAATTTGATTTTTCCTTGATTAAATTAAGAAAATTTGAATTTCCACATTAGCAAACAACTTCGATGATGTTAACTTGTGTGACATGGCTTGTGTCACCCACTTTACTCAGTAAATTCGAGTTGGAGGAGTTAGAGTTCAATTAAGCATGTGCAATTGTTAATTTGTAGCAATTGAGATCGATTATCTAATGTTGTTTTCAATTAAACTAGTTCCAACTGTTGGAGGAACTAGTGGAGGGTCAAGTTGTGTAGTGGGACTTTAGTCAAACACGGTTATCATCTAGTTAACTGATCAATCAACCCAAAATAGATAGTGCATGCAAAGAATTCGAGTTCCTTGGACTTGGTGGAGATTCCAAGGCAGTGTAACATCAGTTATAGACTAGTTTTGAGTGTACATGTGTTGCATGCAGTCAGATGATCAACCTAAGGAATTTCCTAAATAATAGGGGCCTAGTTCCTCAAGGAAAAACGCAAGGAAACAGGAGCTCAAGCAGAGGAAAATTTTGACTAAGTCTAGGTTAGAGGCCTTTAGTGAGCAAAGAGATAGGTTATGCATCTGCAGGGTCTACTCAATTGAGAAAGGAAAGTGTAATACATCTCTATTCATTTGATTAATGCAAGAAAGCATTGGGGTTTTCAGCAGATCTCTTTCCCCAGATAAAAATACTTGTTGCATGTGTGTGATTTCTTATTGCATGTCTAAAAATTTTGTTCGAAATTGTGAATTACTTTCCACAGAATAGTAGAGTAGGTTTGTGTCTTGTGATTTTGATTAAAACTCCATGAGAAGTTGCAAATATACAGCCTAATTTATACACATAGTGTCTCCACTTGCTAAACATCATAACAAACAAGCTTCCACAGTCCCTCCACCTACTAACAATATAAGAGTCCAGAGTCAATAGTGTCTCCACCTACTAAACAAGGGTCTAGAGCACACAATGTCTCCACTTCGCACCACACTCTTTTGCATGTTCTCACTTCTATGCTTATGTTGCACCCTTTTCTCTTCTTTTCTTTTGTGTGCTCTCATAATTTCTCTCTGCACATCTAAGCATACTCTGCACAACATCCCCATTATCCTTCCTATTGACTTCTTTTGTTAGTGACCCAATTTCCTGCCTCTTGCGTGTTAACCACACCAACGCACCCCATGAGGACAAAGGTGGTATGGGGTTCATCCTTCCCTCGGGGAACCCATACTCAACCTCCCTTCTTACTATGTAGGCCATTAAAGTCATTTAGGGAATTGATAACATAATAAATGAGGTAGCATAAGTTTAATCAGCTCCCAAGCAACTCCTCTTTAGACCTCTGAATCCGTGTCCACTTTTCCAACCCATCGTTATATGTATTTTCACATCATTTACATGGATTACAATTCATAATGAAATTTACAAGAGGGATAGAAAAAAGGATTGTCACGCCCCTCCTTTGTGGTTGCTTGGGTGCTTGTTTTGTGAAATGATAGACGGTTATGCCTAAATTGTGGATTCTTGGAATTTCTTTTATGACTACAACAACTTCTCTCCTTATTATGCATCATCCTACACTAGTTCCAAAGAATAGTTTATGATCAGATATAAGTTCCAACATACCATGTTTGAAGCAAGAGTTTCGAGATGCATTGTGGATCAAGTGTATGTGTCACAACTGTAACATTAATAAACAAAATTGAAAAAACTGAATGAAATGAAAATGAATAATTAAAAGTAGCCTACTATCATACTAATTATAAAATATATAATAAAATAAACCATTATGAACCAACATGATCCATCTTATCCCATGGTCAATTAGCATAAACTGGCATGGATCCATCTTAACCTTAGTTTCTCTTTGGCCTTTATGATGTTTGAAATTATTGTTCTATTAAAGTTGAAATTTAAAACCTAGAAATAATTTTTGGGGAAAGTTTAAGAGGCAACAATTATATCTCTTCAATTGCCTAGCCACCTCTTATAAAAGAAAATTAGGGTTACTTGAGAAAAGGGAGGAGAAAATAGAGAGTAACTATAACTTTGTTTTGTTGTTGCAACATATCTAATTTCACTCTCATAGTCCTTCAATAAGGTAATAATACTAGAAATGGTAGGAATTCTACAATCTAAGGTACAACACTACGATGAAAGAAGAGGTGCTTCCCTATGTAGGTAAATTTTGTTTATTTGCTTAATGTATATGTTTTTCTACAAATGTCTATATGAATAACACTACCATGATCATACATGCCCTCTAAAATATTTTGGTGTGGAGATAGTAAAGAATACATGGTGTATCGAGTGTATGACACACCTAACCCCCTAAGTCACCTTAAGGAGGCGGGGATGTAATTTTTTACTTTCTTTTACTCACTTCAAACCCTACGTCTAAGGACTCTATTGTATTTCCTTGTTGAGACCTTTCCAACAAGGTAAATTTTGTCCCATTATGAGCTTAAGACACGAAGATATGCCCTTTAGAAGATTTAGCAATAATGCCACATGGTGAATAAGTGGGAACTAGGATCCATGTGTCGTCTTAAGGGTGAGATCTCAAATCAACTCAAATGTGATTAAAATATTGTTTATATTATTTTGTTACAAATCCACCTTTCATAAGATGGGTAGCTCAAGGCTATGGGGGAGATGATTGTTTTGATTAACAAAGATAGGCTTAAGTTTGCAAAGAAGTTGATTTAATAGAAAATAATCATAAAATAAAAGAAATAAATTTAACTAAAATACTGTCCTGACGATGAACCACACTAGTTGGTTCGAAACGCGTCGACAAAGGTCTTTTTCATGTGATTTTATGCCGAAGCTCTTCTTATATAATTAATGTAATTGAAACAACCAAGATAGCTACAATCAAACTTTAAAAATGGTTAACAAACATTAAAACCTATAACTTAAATCATGAAACATGTATATAGTAAAAAAAAAAAAAAAATCCTTATCCTTCATTGTATATTACTTTCCATGTGGGTGAGAGACATGGGCGAGGAAGAATGAACATTATCTCTCCTCAACCAACAAAGGCTCATTTGACAAAAAATACAAAAATAAGGCATGGCCCCACTTATCCTTCCTTGAGCTATAAACTACAGGGGCAGATCATACTGCACTTGAGCTTGGGTGGGCCCGTGATGTAAGTGTGTCCAACTTCTTCATGGTGTGCAGATCAATCCCTTCAATACACGGCATCAAGATCAAGATTCCGTGTTTGATCAGGGATTATCATATTATTCAAATTAAGTTGGATAAAGTGTAACCACATATTCACAATCTATGAAATTATTTGGTATTTTGTGATGCACTTCTATACCATTATTCGAGGCAAAAGGCGCGTCAGCAAAACGAGATGCGGGGTGAAAAAGGAGAGTAATATGTTTACATCAACACACACATTTTGTTTTTAAACGGAAAGAATATAGAATAGGAGTTTACCACGTCTTTTTAAAGTTTATGGTCCTTTCTTGCCTTTATCATATTCATGGTCGGTCACTAGTGGTCTCATACACCCATGTACCACCCTCACTATCATTAGTGGTGTCATACACCCTTGTCCATACACCCTTGTCTATACACCACTATACCACCCTCACTATCATTAGTGGTGTCATACACCCTTGTCTATACACCATTATACCACCCTCATTAGTGGTGTCATACACCTTTGTCCACACTCCCTCCTAAGAAACCGAGTCTCCATGGGAACTCCTCATATTTAAATTTATTTATTTGTTATTTTATTGGTCGATCATTTTGAAGTTTTATTTTTAAGGAAGGTCTATATCGATATTTGGCACATCATTAAAATTTTAGAAACTTTTCTTTCTACTTTATAGAGTTTTTATCTCGCATCATTTTCTATCTTCACCTTGGCTTCACCTTTCTTCATGTTCTTATTAGTTGGATTTTAGAAAAATTAGCCCAAAGCGAGCTTACAAGTTGATAAGTAAATATCAAATAACAACTGAATCTACAAAATAAAATACTAAACTAATATTTAGCACCAATGACAATACAAATGATTTAGATAAATATATATATGTATAATCTACGAAGGAAAGGGAAAGGCATAACTAGTACTGATACCATAGGGTCCTTCTCATCTATATTGATTTCAATTCTTCATCCATTGTTGGTGGGAATTTAGGAAGGGTTGAGGCACAATGACATTCTAGATATCAACAAAGGAGATAATGCACAATAAGGTCCGAGCTACATAGCTCTATTGTGATGCATTTATGTAATATGTTATGTTTTTATCTATTATGTTATGTTTCTCTGTTATAGGTATTTTTAATTGTCATTATATGTCTCACAACAAAGAATCTATAAGACTTACAATTTTACACTAAATTGCAAAAAATATAATAGCAATAGGAACTTATTATTTACATCTTAAATATAAAAAGAAACTTACAACTATGAAATAATTAGCTTCATGCTCTTCAAGAAACATAGAGAGCAATTAGATGTTTGCTATATTAGATGTTTGCTATATTTGAGTTGTTGTCTACATTTGAGGTTTTTAGAAGGGTTCTTTGCAACATAGATTTGTTATTTCAAGGAATTTCATTTAAAGGTAGTGAAGGAAATCCAATTGAAGTGTTTATACTTGAGGAATCGTTCATTATCAAGTCTTGCCTCCATAATCCCCTTGCCCTTAGCCTCTCAAACCTTAGAAATGACCAAATTCTTATTTGAGCAATGACCACATATAAATGAAAATTTACTTCAATTAAAGAAAGTAGAACTAGGAATAGGAGCTCCGAATGCAAATCCATCCCATTATTCATATATCCTACTATGCAATCATGGAATTCATTTTCTAGTTTACATGTTGACTTACTGTAGCATCTAGAGGTAGAAACTAACATCTATAAGTAGTAACTAATAATTATCTGTTGTAATATTGAATGACAAAGGATTTTCTGCAATTCTAAAGCCAAACCCTTTGGTCAAAGGACATGAAAGCTTTATATATCCAAGTTCTAAAATGTTTTTGCAATCTCATTGTTCTAGAGAACATTCTTTCCTCATTTCTCTTCCTACCAAACCTTAACCAAGGTCATTAGGGCTTCCAAACAATGGTGTCATTTCTAGCTAACAACAAAAACAAAAATTTAAACCAAATTGGTCAAATTATTCTCCACATATAATTAGAAATGTAGGTGATTAGTAGGGCATATATCTTTGGGTACCTCCCTATCCCTAGATCAATCCATTTTTAGTTTCTTCTGTTCATTCTTCTCAAGTTGTTCTTCTCCACAAAGATTCATGAACTTATTCTTTAGTTGAGAAAGCTTTTGAATGTAAGATACACCAAAACTATAGGCTACTTCCAATGATATTTGTTGAGAACAAGAATCCGAAGATAACAACAAAAATTAAGCAACAAGTAACATGTCTTAATATTTATGAGTGACCATGTTAATTAAACCGCCATTGTTTCTTATGCTTTCTTTTTGTCAATAACATCCTTGTAAGGTGTAACAGTAAGCCATGATATTCTCAAAAAAATTGCAAATATGATAAGTAGTATTTTTCTAATTATTGTGCACCATAATCCTCTATGTACATATAATGTTTCAGTTTAGACCCTTTGGAAAAACTATATTTGATTTTTTTTATATTGTAATTATGCTTTTCATTACTATATTTTTCTGATGCCATGAGTTGGACTTATCTTGGTGATTATGAAAATTTATAAACACGAGAATTTTGAAATCAATAAAAGGTTCCAAGGCTGACTAGGGGAAGAACACCTAAATAGGCCATGATACCATGGGATGAGAAAGGTGAGGGGACCTAAGGAAATGTATATATGTCGATCTACCTATGTCTTTTATGTCTAATTTCCTAATTTACCTTAACATTACCCTAAATCTTCACTATATTATAATATTGATGATTGAGACAAGCATATATTTTATTTGAGATATGAGAGGTGGATTGAACCATCTCCTAGAGTTACATAACTTCCTGCTACATTCTAGGAACACACCCCCCCCCCCCCCCCAATTTTATTTTTATTGGAAGTAAGAAAAGTTGTATTATGATTATCTTGATACCTTTCATTCATGCCAAGAGAGGAAAAATCTAAATGGGATAGAATATGTTCCTTTTGGAAGCTTGAGAGAGGAAGCAAAAAGATTTATACCTTAAAAATGAGAGCTATCGTACTATGGGATAGAATAGGCCATGAATGAAAGCCATAAGAGCTAGTAGGGAATATGAGAAGGAAGAAAAAGAAATAGAGAGAAAGATGAAGGAAGTTATGTACAATAATTGAAACTAAACTATGTAGACAGACATATTTAGAATCCCTAGATAAAACTAATCATAAAAGTCCCTAAGAACCCAAAATAGTATCCTCATACCTTTAACTCTCACCCATATGTATAAGGGTAGAAATTGAGGGAGAAAATGTGCATTCCCAATTTCTACACACTTCTTGTCGCATCATCTTCCCCATATATAAGGTGGAAAGGATAATTTTCCATAAATTTTCTCACAAGCCCATGGCCACATAGGTTACACACTTTTTATTGCACCCACATCCTCATATATGGAGTTGGGAAGTGCATAATTTCTACCCACCATAACCCTACTCCCACCCCATATATGATGCACACTTTATGCACACATTCTCCCTTGACCCCACCTTCATATATGGGGAAAATGCATACTCCCCCATCACTACTCCACTCCCAAATAGTGGTAGAAAATGCACTCTTTCCCTACTCCCACCCTTATATGGGAGTGGAGGTCAAGGTAAAAAATGTACAACTCAAATGCACACTCTCTCCCACTCCCAATGATAGATATTATAAAACATGAGCCAAGATTTTTCACGATGAAAAATGTAACTACTCAAATTTTCTGTTTGTAATTGTAGTATTCAAATCACCACTACATACATAAACATTAAAACATCCAAGCCTTAGTGGTAAAACTTGACTTGTATACAACATATAATAAGATCAATTAGGTTTATCTAAGGTTTTTACTTATTCATTTGGGGTTATGTGCTCCATTTGTTTCTTGGGTGATGAAAGATGTATCTTCAGTCTCCTACTGAGTTCTTAGAAATGGATTAGCAACTCCTTTTTTCAAACCATAAAGTGGTTTAAGATCAAGTTTCCCCTTCCTCCTTTCACCATTTATATTTTTAATAATGGTAGAAGATCATAGTAGAGCTTTCAAGAAAGAACACGAGGTTGGGAACTTTGAAGGTATGAAAGAGGCAAACACATGCTCTTTGAGTCATCTTCTATTCATTATTGATGCCTTTATTTTTTGTGATGAATTTAGGAGGAATATTGCTAAATATAAGGAAATTATTGAGATATTTTGTATAACCACAAATATGAAGATTAATTTGTAAAAATCTATTATTTCCTTTTGTGATATCTATGATGCAAACAAAATTTATATGCTTTTCATACCTTTTTACCAATATTAATATCTAGAGAATGGATCTGAGTACTTGGAATTATTTTTGAAATCAAATTAAAAAAGGATTGGAAATGGTTAACCTCTTGGAATTATTTTTGAAATCAAATTAAAAAAGGATTGGAAATGGTTAACCTCTAAGTAACGGAAAGACTAAATACATGGTTCATTAGATGGATTTCCAAAGGTGGTAGATTGGATTGGGTCAAAATTGTCTTGAAGGCCACATTTGTTTATTGGATGTCCCTAACGGAAAGACTAAATACATGGTTCATTAGATGGATTTCCAAAGATGGTAGGTTGGATTGGGTCAAAATTGTTTTCAAGGCCACATTTGTTTATTGGATGTCCCTATCTTGCATCCCAAAAAGAGTGTTAGAAAATATAAGAATAATTTTCTATGTTAGTGTAGATATTAAGAACTGTAATATCACTTTGCACTTTGATGATACATTACTAACACACTTTTAGCTTTAGCATGTAAAAAACATAAGATAAGTTGATATCATCCCAAACCACAATATGCCATGTAAATGGTTGAAGACAACCTTGATTAAGAACGGATTATCTTGGATGGCAACTGCCTAGAATATCAAAATACCTTTTTTTAATTAAGGCTATAGGTTATGTACACTTTGGTGCATTTTCATATCTTATATTATATTTTTGTTTTACTGTACATGGAGCTATTTTTTACAAAGTTTTTAGGTTGTTGTAGTTGTGAGCACTGAAATGTGACTAGTATTTTAAATTACCAGCATATTAATCTCCTAGGACACTTTTGATAATGCATCCCCTAGGACACTTTTTAGCATGTAAAAGGCCCCATGTAGATTTTGGTTATTATATATTATCGTTGATATCATTCCCGAAACACTTTTTACTATGTAAATGGTGAAAGAGAAACTTGATTATGAATGTTGTTCAACATCTACCTCATGTAACTTTAATCTTATGATTTTTATTAAAACAAAATAACTTTATATTACTTTAACTAATATTT
>APFE030442040.1:28599-47683 GCA_000404065.3 Pinus taeda | reverse complement strand
AAAAAATCCACTAAATCATTATTCTTTAAAAATGCAAAAACAAATGTTCATTTCAAATTAGAGGGATGGCAGGAGGGAGATGGTTTCTCATTAATCTTGATGAAAAACTTGAAATCAAATATTCTTGGGTTTAGGTAAGAAAACCAACAATCAAGCTAAGATTTATGGTCTTCCTTTGGGATTAACTTTAGCTCTTGAGAGGGGAATCTTGGTCCTTATCATCTTGGGAGACTCTATCATCACTATCCAATATTTGATTAGTGGCACATATCCTCAAGAAAATCTCCTTAATCTCCTTTTTAAAAGAATTAATTGTTCTCTTAGCCTCTTTCCCTCATTCTCTCTTTCACATCCTTCGGAATCAAAACTTTGAGGATGACTACCAAGCAAATTTAGCCTGCCTATTGGCTGAAGGTAAGAAAGAAATCAATGAAAACAAGGAGTCTTACCCCATATCATAGTTTGGCATGTTCATTCCCTGCCCTATGTATCCCTCCTTAACCCAACCCCTTTGAATAATTTTGAAACCTTAGTAATAATAAAAACAAAACTTCAAAGGCCTTGAAGGTCGATGTCATGGTAGCATCAAAATGTGACTCTCATGCATGGGAGGTAATTATAATCCTCCAATTTCACCCTTGCAAAGTACTATACAAGGCATCAAGCCCAACTCCTCCACCCTTCATATTGATGGCTTTGAAGTGACTAAATCTCTAAATTTTTAATTACGACGAGATGGGTCTCATGTGGGAAGGATGTATCCCCATAGTTAAAATTATGGCTCAATCTGACAAATCCCATTTCTAGGTCTCGCCTTATCCTCCTTTCCATGCCTTCTCGGTTCACTTGGGCTCCTCCCCTTTGCAAGAGTCATGGTGTTTTCATGCTTTCGTTCCAAGTGGTTCTATAATGAGTCCCTTGAGATTGAAAAAGTCATTTTCATAGGTGGCATGAGACCCTGGTTTCCCCATCTTTGGAATTGAAGTTAACGAAATTCTCCTGTGGGGACCTCTTCTACAATTATCAACAATGAAGACTATGCATGGGCAGGCTTCAGCTTGCAGTGGCTCGATCAAATTGGGCATCTAGAGGGTTGTCTTTGTTTCCTGAGTCATGTTTTATTATGGTATAAATATCATCCCGTGGTGATTTATTTAGTCGTGTATTTCTTGCACCTCTCAGGCTCACATAGATTTCATTTTCATCCACCTTATCTATTATGGTTAGCCCTCATCTTGTGCCATTTTTCTTCCTTCTTACTCCAAACACCCCCTACTCTCTCTCGGGCTCTCATTTTGGGAATTCTCTACTCTTATTTTATTCTTTTATCTATAGCATCTTCATCACATCCCTTCGCCCCCTCCTTTCTTTCACCTGAATTTATCACAACAATGTCTTTGCTCCCCCTTGGACTCCTCTTAGGTTCCCTTCTGACTGGATAGACATGTCCTCTAATCTTGATTCCTTGGGCTCCTCTAGAAACTCTCTCAGCAACACAAGCAACAATCCCTTAGAGACAAATTTTCCAACAAGATAATATTCTAATTATTGTCACTAAGGAGCTTCAATCCCTCAAACTCATACCTTCTCATCAGGATGATCAGATTGATGCTATCAAAAGACAGCTTGAGGATCTCCAAAACAATGGCAACGCTACAGAGAATGAGAATTATCCAACACTGCTCCATGCCTAGCTAAAGGAAATCTAAATTTGACTTGAATATAGTAGCTGATGAAGACACTATTTTTCCTTTATAATGGGATCTTATTGTAAATTTTCTTTTTTGATATCTCAATTTTGCGGAATCTATGTATGCTAGACTTATATTGTAGTTTTTTAGGTTAGTAGTTCTCTAGTCTTGATAGACAGTTCCTCTCCAAATGACCCTTTGAAAATGATGAAATATAACGACTTCTCGAGTAATAGTTGTGACTGGGCCCCATAGTTAATGCAAATATCTACTCATTATTGTTTAAAAAAAAGTACTTATATTTTTTCTCAACTCTTATTCCTATGTATAAGAGGAGACCAGAGGGAAAAGGGTTGTAAAATTTGTGCATTTTTTACTTTCTACACATTCACTTTATATAAAGTGGAAATTTTCATTTTGTATGCACCTTTTCCCAAGCCTAGGCCCACATAATTTACACATTTTCACCTCCATCCACACCCTCATCTATGGGGATGGAAACTACACATTTTCTTCCTAGTCCAACCTTACTCCAACCCCATTTTTTCCCTTATTATGAAATTCTATAATTAAGCCAAATTCTAAGGTAAAGATATTTGTAGAATTCTTACTTTTAATTCTGAGAGTTCTTGCAAAGATGTTACCATTGTGGTTTTTGAAGATGCCTCAAATCTTTCTTGATGTATGTTACCCTTGGAAGCCCTATTGACGTTGAGCTTAGTGAATTAGGTTAGAGGAGGTTCCCAATGGTAAAGAGTTGAAACAATAAAGGTATTTGGGTATTATTCATGATAAAGGAGGGCGGATAAAGATCCAGGGAGCGCTTAAATTCATTTTATTAGTTGTTCGCCTTCCATTTCTAATCGAACCAGGGGGTAATGAGGATTTTTTCTCTGATATGGCTTCTCATTTTGTTCCAAACCATATTCATTTCATGCGATATATTTTTTAAAATGTGGCTATTATTTTCTTTCTAAACTTCCCAGGGAAAATTTTCCATTCTCTATTGATTATTGGCTTATTCAAGGATGATGATCAAAATTTAACTATTGAAATGATAAGACTTTCCTTTTACTATCTCGTTTTCTAAACAAGATGGCTCCTTCATCCCAAAGGGATGAAGTAAAAGGGTAGTAATTGAGATGTTATATGGTTTCCTTATTTTGAAAACAAAGATATTATATCGAGGGTCATGGAAGCACTGAAGCTAAAGTTTGTTGCAAGTTAGAATTTTTCCATGAATTAGAAGCCAAAGGAATAGAGATAATTATTTCCATAAGTTTTTCTTCCATATTATGATATAAACTATTGGTGAGGGATGATTGGAAATATTCTTGGTTAATATATAAGATTATTTTATATTATATTTCCATTTAGTTTTATAGCCCCATCTTAGTTTATCCTCTCCCTCTCGGGTTATGATTTTCCTACTACTTATTTCATTCCAAAAGAGTTCCCAATCAAATCCTTCCAAGAGTGGATCCACCTCCATTTGTAGTGCACCTGGATCACCATTTTGGGTGCTCATAGTGTGTGTCCTAGTATTGATTGACCATTTTTTTCCTTTTACTATCAGTTGGTCTCTATAAGGCTGAAGATTCGCTCTATATTTTATCTTAGAAAGTTCTTGGTGTGAATCCTCCTCCAAAAGTGAAACTTTTCCATTACAAGTTTCCTAGAAGAAATGATCTTTAATGAGGTCCCTATTTTGCAAATAAACATTCCAATCCAACTCTTTTTCATTAATGTTCCTACAATATTTTAGCCTCGACATTTTACCCCATAGTTCCTCTTGGTTTTATAGGCATCTCCACCAAGTTTTAACCCTCATAATTGAGCTCAAGCTTTTTGGATCATGAAGCCCTATACCTCCTTGCTTCTTTGGGGCACATATTTTGTCCCAAGCTATTAAGGCCCATTTCTTCTCTATTTTGGCCACTCCCTAGGAGCAAGAGCATTGAAGATTCCTGATTTTCTTGAGTAGATGTTTTTGGATTGCAAAGGTTGAGAGCATATAAAGGGGCATATCTTGAACAATATACCTCAAGAGGGTGAGTCAACCTACAATGCCAAGAGAATGAAAGTTCCACCTTGCTAATTTTGGTTCCATTTTTATGAGAAGGTCCTCCCATGAGGAGTAACATAGTGAATTATCAACAAGCAGGGCCCCTATATATTTGGATGAAGGGAACTCCTTTGAAATCCTAGAGTTCTATAAATATTAGTTTAAATAGAAATAAAATTAGAAAATAAAATAAAATTTGTGACTTAATAATTTAATTTATGATTTTTCCAAAAGCTACAATGGACTCTTCTAGAATTTGTTTGATTGATTTAGCTTTGTTTGTTGTTGGAGTACCCATTAGTAGAGTGTCATCAACAGATTATTTATGAGTGGTAGTTATATCTTCTCCATGGATACTTAGGCCCTTGATTTTGTTGGAGATAGCTACTATTTGTTTTCTCTACTTAAATCCTCTGCCATGATATCAAAATGGAAGGGGGACAATGGGTCACTTTTTCTGATTCCACAAGAAGGAGAGAAGGTAGAAGAGGTTGATCCATTTATGAGAATAGAAAAGAAGGATTTGGAAGTTAAATATATGGTCTAGGTGATCCATTTTTCAAAGAATCTAAAGGTAGGAGAACATGGAAGATATATTTCTAGCTTAGCATATCAAATGCTTTGGATATGTTAAGATTCATGATCATTCCTGTTGATTTTTTTGTTTTGAGGGAATGAATTAATTCATGGGCTAGCATTATACTATCAAGAATTGTCTCCTTTCAACATAGCCCAAAATTTCTAGGTAAATAAGAAAGGGGATAAGAGGTTTTAAGAAAATGGCAATAATTTTGGTGATAATTTTGTAGGTCACAGTGCAAAGAGAAATAGGACAAAAATTACTAGGATATTTTAAGTTGTGTTCTTTATGGATTAGCATAAGAAAATTGGCATTAAGGGAAAGTGATTTTGTGAGAGTCCTTAACCAATGCTAGGACCTCATTTTAAGGATAGGCTAGAAAAATTCAAAGAAATAAATGGTCAAGCCATCAAAACTAAGTGATTTTCCTTTTGGAATTTCCATCACTACTTTCTCTACTTTTTGGACAATGATCACCTAAGTAATGATACATTGCACTATTGGGTAACCAAAGTAGGGATATTTGCATGATATTTTGTATAGTTGTTCTCTTATCTCTTTGTGGTTCATTGAGTAAGTTTTTATTTATAATAGTAGGTTAATTAATTCTCAATGTTTGCATGTGCTTCCAAATTTCCTCCTTTGTTGTTTTTTAGGATTAAGATTCTATTGTGATACCTATATTGAATCATTGAACTTTAGAAGAATCTCGTGTTCTTCTCGCCCTCTTTTAGCCATTGAATCTTGATTTTTTTTCCAGAGAATCTCCTATTGCTTATTCCACTCCTCTATTTGTATATAAAATTAGGTCTCCTTATTGATAAGCACTTCTATCCTTCTATCTAGAATGTTTTTTTTTATTGAAATATTTCCATTTCCTCAATTAACTCTTTTTAATATTTATAAATGTATCCAAATTCTTCTTTATTCCATTATTTTAGGTAAGATTTTAGATATTTTAGTTTTTGCTAAAAATAATACACAGTAGATCTAGTTTTCTCCAAGGCTTTTTTCCCACCATTTTTCTATTTTTTGCTGAAAAGAAGTGTGACTTAGCCAAAATGCTTCAAATTTGAAAGGTCATCCTTTTTGAGTTCCCAATCTAGTACAAGGTTAGGCTAATGGGCCAATTATATAAATCTACGGATGGAAGTATTGAAGCATCAATACCTAATCCCATAATCATTAGGGATTCTGATATTAGGAATCAATCTATTTTAGAGGATATTGGATGGGAAACTCCTCTCCTATTGTTCCAAGTGTGTACATTTCTAGTAGTTTCAATATCTACCAATCTTAAACAATTGATATTTTCTTTAAAGAGATCCTATTGTACACGCATCGTCCTTATTCATCATCTTTTTTACTCTGAGGATTTTATCATATTAAAATATCCTCCCATATTCTAGTAGCCATTTTAAATAATTTGGGAAATGGCATGGATCTCCTTGATAAAGGTTTATTTTTCCCCTACAAGTTGGGTCCATAATCATTGTATATAAATCCTAACTCTATTGATCGAATTAAATGAAATTTAGTTGTGATATTTCTTCTCGTTGAGAAGAATTCAGTTAATATAACTTTTGAGGGATGCCATAGAATAATGATCCATCCTACTACCCCTTGCGTGTCAATTACATTTAGTTGTAGCCTCCCCAACTAGTGATTATAATTTTAGATAACATGTCATTGGTGCATTTTTTCTCCCAAAGAATAATAACAATGGGTTGATTTAATTGAATTTTGTATTTCAATGGTCTTTGCTTTCTCTTCCCATTAAGGCCTCTTACATTTTAGGAGAGGATTTTTATTGAGTATTGGAGAGTGATGGGTGGAACCTATCAATCATCAAATCGATCCTTCCAGAAGTTACTAGCATTTCTCCTAATTCTTAAAGAATTTGTTTATTATTGTTTTGGCCTCTTTTTTTTGTCTACTTTGCCAAATCCTAAATTCATTTTTCGGGAGTTAGTTTTAACACGTAAGGAGACAATTTGATTATACATACCTTTCTATATTTATTCTTGAAGTTATTGATGTCTAATGAAGGCTATCATTAGGAGTTGGATCTACTACTCCAATAGGGACTTTTGGTCTTTCTCATCACAAGTTGCAACTAGGGTTTGTAGATTGAGATCTCCTAACTCCATATCTTCCACTTATTTTGAATCTAATAGGGTTTTATTCCCACTTGTGTTGCTTTAGTATCTTCCTGGTTTTCTCCATTGAATTTTCTTCTCTTGATTTCTTTATCTTCTACTTCTTGTGCTCCTTATGACTAGGGAGTTTGTCCTTCCTAAGTATTAGGGGCTTCTTCTTGAATTTCTTCTACATTCTTTGACAAACTCCATAATGATTTCGTTATTTTTCTATTGTTGCATTAACATTCATGGAGAGATTCTTTCTTATTACTCTCTTGTTCACTACTTCCTCAAAACCCTTCAAATATTTTTTAATCGATGATTTGAAAGGGATCAAAGCTTGGTTGCAAGGGTATTCTCTAAAAATATCTCCATGCTCATGGAATTTGTAGCATACGAAGGGATATGATCACAATCAACAGTTTCAAGCCAAATAGTGTCCTAATAGCTCACGTGGATTGATGTTGGGAGTGGTTTAGAAACATGTGTGGACATATATTTTCCCATAAGATATGTATAATCTTTGCTTAGTTGTGTCTAATGTTTTTATGAATGTTCCTAGAGTGTTTCTTATTCCTTCTAAGACCTCCTCTTCCTAAAATTCTTGAGGTAAATAGTATAAATAGATCCACATCTTAGTAGTTGTGAAGGATTCCTTGTCTAGGTTGAATCTTTTAGTTTAGAGGCAAATAAATAATCCAATGTTTTTGGAATACCCTCTCTCTGTCTTCAAAATTGTTGAAGATGGTTGTGAAGAACCATTTTGAGTCCAACTTGAGGTCAACATGTCCTTCGTCTTCTAATATGTTTTTGATCCACAAAACTAGAGCTTTTTCTGTTGGCCAAATATCCATGAACTTACCTATGGTTTCATGGTCCTACATATATTGAATGTTTTATGTTATTTTCTTTGAGCTTATCTCATATGTTGGCATGTAATATGCATGTGGAATGCACGTTCCTAAGTGGCATTTCTATTGAGTGTCAGGATTAATTGGCGTAGGTTACCCTACTCTAAACTAGTGCCATAAATTCTATTGGATGTAAACTCATTAATTATTTTCCTACCTCTATCGCCTGCTGAAAAATCTTGATACTAGCTTTAAGAAGAGTTGTTTGCCACTACATTTTGGGAGGAGGAAGCCATTCCCCCTCCAAGATTTGTCATGTGTACCCTAAAAACATTAGGTTGCTAAGAATCCCTATGTTGCAAGCCTCTACACTCCCTTTCAACCTTTTACAAGTATCATAATTATTAATATTATAAAAAATAACTATAAACAAATTTTAAACTGTTGATATAAGTTTTTGGATATATGTTGTATGCGAGTTTACTGATGTCTTGCATTTCAAGGGGTCTTGTTGGGCATGGGATCCCCTGCAGTAGGTTTTGGGGCTTAAAGCCCGAGTTTTGGTCAATTGTATTGTAAGACTCTGCAAAGTGCAGGCACGGAGCACGAAAGTCTAGGATGGGTAATAGGGTTGTCTGCCCTAAGAATTGTAAAATAATGTAAAGTTGTGTCAGCCTACCCATGGTCCGCAAACCTTGGGATTGTATAAATAGAGCAAGGCTCTAAGTGTAAAGATAGTTTTTAGGCAAGCAAGTAATAGATAGATGCGAAGGCATGGTGACAGCATAGGAGGAAAGTTGAAGTGTATTGGGTCGTAGTGGTAGGAAGAGGCTCTGCAGCTGAGTGCACAGAGGCCTAGTAGAGTCCGCAGCTAAGTGCGTGGACCCCTGTAGCTGAGTGTGTAGGGAGGAATCAGGTCTGTACTTGGATTTGAAGGCTAATAAAGAGAAGTTTATTATGTGCATTCATTCTTGAATCTGTATGTTGATGTTATGCATTACTTTACTCTATTATTTACTGCGTGCAATTTATAATTACATGTATGAATGCTTATATGTGAATTTAATCTAAGCATTCGGCTAACAGAGACTAATTAAGGAAGACTTGGGTAAATAACACAGGTCGCACTGTAACTAGACCTGCACAAAGACAATATCACAAGGCGCGGGGTGCCCACAGGTGCGTGTAGCGTAGTAAGTGTGAAGGTTGGACCACGTACCAATCACTGCATATCTGACATCCCCATGGTGCGGAAACCTAGTTCTAGCACCCTCCCATACTACTTCGGGTGAGACCTCAATCTACGCTCCGCGGACTGTTGCTGAAAGGGCCAATAGTACCGGGATTTGTTTAGGTAAATCACTTCTGAACCTGGGTCAGGCCCCACTAAGCCAACAAATGGTTCTGTTGCCAAGACCAGGATCTGCATAAGGGATGTCTGATGTCATGCCACTGGAACCCAGCAAAGAAGGAAATTGAAGAGTGGATGGATAAGAAGATTCAGGAGTTCGCAACACAGGAAAACAAAACTCTGCAAGTATCTAAGAAAAAGTGGCTAGATCGCTACGTGTATACAGAAATTCAAGAGATTTTCTTTGCATCCTTTCTGTCTAAGTTGTATGAGTGGATCACGAGGTTATCCGACAGTCGGGGAAGGTGTAGGCTTGACCAACCGATAGTGTGGACTTCGGAGATAGCGCGCAGACTAGAAGCCTCAGAGGATAAGATAGCACGAGTTGTGGACCACTGGCTCAACCGAATAATAGGAGGATTTATTATTGAGTTCGCGGTGGACACGACTGTAAGCTACAGCGAGGCAGAGAGACGTTTTCTCAAGGGACCGCGAGGTAAGTATATTAAATCTTTGAACACATGGATTAAGATGTTGTTATGAAAAGCAGGCTATGCGAATAAATTAATGTTTAGGACTACGCGGAGCGGAAAAATCTACAGAAGTGGAAGTAGTGAAGAATTAGAAAACAAACCCTTAATTTCACCCTCGCGAGAAAGGGAGGGTGAGCTCGCGAAGGCTTCTCTGAGAAGCGTAGTTAGTTTGATAAGCCAATAGATTCTGCGGTTACCACCTCCACCCACACCGCCACCTGCTTCACCTCCCTCACCTCCATCTCCACCCACTCCACCTCCACAGTTCAATATGGCGAGCGCGATCAAACTACCAGTGTTCAAAGGAGTAGGGAATGAGGATCCAGACCAATTCTAGTTAGTGGCAAGAGCAGTATGGGAAGCACAAGGTGTCGCGAATGGCTACATTGGTGAGCGCATTGTAGGATCGCGCATTAATGTGGTACATCAAGCACTCTAATGACCATCCAAATGCAGGGATAGCAGATATCCAGAATGCGTTGAACAGAGAATTTAGCAAGCCAAAATCAGCGACACAGTCCATCATCGAGTTTAAAGAGATTGTGATGCTTCCAGGTGAGACTCCCTGGGATCTAGACCAAAGGTTGAAGAGTACAATCCGCGAGGCCAATATGACACTGACGAATGCACAACATCGTGCATGTTTTGTAGCATCTCTGAAACCACACTTGAGGACAGCGTTGTCACAACAGAAACTTTCTACCTAGGCCGAAGCACTGGAAATGGCGATGAGATTACATGAGACCCCGATACAAGACCCTGGGTTGGGAGTTCAACAAATCCACACACAACTACAAAATCTGCATTTGGAAATGCAAAGCTTGAAGCAGGATAAGGCACCGCGGCCATAGGGGCGAGGAAGTATGGTGCATAAAATGCAAAGGCCAGGATCATGACAAGGATCACTGTCTAGTGTTCGCGAACTACTTGGCAAGAGGAGGGCCAATGCCGTTCAGACCGGAGGCGCAGGCAGGGCCGAGCGCGACACCCACTTTATGGTGTGCAATCTATCAGATAGGAGGGAAACACATGATGGACAATTGTCATTTGCTGCAGAAATATACACAGACACCCCAACAATTGTCTTTTAATTTCTGCAGGATGGTAGGCCACGATGAGCGCACTTGCCGCAGTTATGAGCTAATGATGGATCAGACCCTAGCCTATAGGATGCAGACCGAAACGCGAGCCCTCGACCCAGAAGCAGGGATGGCATGCACTGGATTTCAGGGGTGAGGTCGAGGACGAGGAGGAATGGGACCAGGAAGGGGTTGTGAATAGTTAATTTGTTACAATTGCGGAGGATCAAGGCACTATGCCCACAATTGTACCAACCCAATGAGGATATCACGTTCGTATTGTGCTCAGTTGAATCATGAAACAAAATACTACGCTATGTTGATTATAAAGATGCGTGGAAAAGGGGTATTCTAGCCTCCCCCGACTCAGAATATACAAATGTTGGGGTCTAAGCTGCGCGAATAAGACTCGAATGTGAACATGATGCTCAGAAGCGGTGCGACCACAGCGAAGGATAAGGGGAAGCAGCGCGAGGAAGATACGTGGGTTCACAAGGCTCCTGCAAAGGAACCTAAGTTTGAATTAGAACGTGCAAAGGAGACATTCATGGAAGCTAAGAAGAGCTTCGCAGAGGCCTCCACTTTAGGTAGTAAGGATCAACCAGAGCCAGGAATGGATCCTTCAATGCTCACTACCTTTCTGGAGACATGCATGAAATTATTGCATGACAACAAGGCAATTAAGGTACTACAGGAGCTTATCACCAAGTGCGCGGGATCTGGTGAACCGCGCGTAGTCTGGAAATTGGGGAAGCATTTATTGTGCACTAGAAGGGAAATGAGGTTGACTGCGTAGATTGGTGAGTATGAACTCGATCAGGTAATCTTAGATCTGGGTTCAGACGTGAATGTATCACCGAAGAAAACATGGGAACGCATGGGTAGGCCCGCATTACAGTGGTCCCCTATTCAATTATGAATGGCGAACCAATAGAAAATTTTGCCCATGGGAAGGTTGCATGGGGTAATAGTTGATATTGAAGGCGTGAGGGCGTAGGCGGATTTTGAAGTGATAGAGATTGTCGATGACATCAATCCCTATCCCGCATTGTTAGGAATAGATTGGGCCACCGATATGAACAGATTCATCAATCTGAAGAAGTGTAAAATGGTCTTTGAGAAAAAGTCGCTACACGTAATAGCCCCACTGGACCCGGCCGAAGGAGCGTGCTACACTGAACTAGTGTGTGACGATGATCTTGATTATATTTACAAGATAACTGTGTGAGACCAGGATGAGGTGGATCCAATTATAGATGGAAGGATCTCGGGGGAGCACAAAAGCTCCTGCACTTCGGATTCAGACGAAGAAGTAGAACGATGGTAGAACCGGTTGCACGAAGTGACAACGCTGAATTGCAACATGATGATTAGATCACTACACTGAGTGACAACGAAAGAAAGAGAGCTGCCGACATATGATGGGTTGACAGTGGTGGATGAATTCCTAAGCAAATTCGAAAGCATAGTACTGGAATAGCAGCGATTCAATGCATTGAAGTGGGCATTGCGCGCAACACTCGCACGATGGTGGGAGACACATCAAGGGAATTTTGAGGACTGGCGCGGATGTAGAAGGATGATGCACCTACGATTTAGAAGCCCCCAGCCTCGAACAAAAGTCAGTCAGCGAGGACGGAACAAGTTACATGCCCACCTGTGTCAATGGGTACAGACATGTACTGTGCAACCCACACAAGCACGCCCCAAATTCAGGATCGAAAATCGGAACAAGACACAACAGCAGGAGAGGTGACACATACCACAAACGTTCCACGTAGAAGCATTCAAGAAGATATGTGGATTCCTAAACATGGTTCACCAAGCGAGACGAACTGATTGGGACCTACGCGTACCAGCGGTTCGATGGGCCTATAGGGCCATGTGCAAAAACCTGAGCGTGGAGATGATTCTGAAGCTGAAGAGCAGAGTTGAGACCATAATTTTGGAAGAAAGGAATCCTCACGCAACAACTCTCATAGGTGGGACAGCATGCGAGGAGCTGGACAAAGGAATTATGCAGTTATAGGAAGCCATTCGGTGAGGGAACCTTAGACTTCACAAACTCAAAGAAGATCGGGTACGGCTAAGGAAGAAAAGCATGTTAATGGACGCAGAAATCAACAAACTGGAAAACAAAATCGCGCAATCATGTCGCGTTGATAAACTAAGAATGACAAGACAAGATATGGGCAAAAACACTATTGCATTAGAAGATTGCCGCCGAGAATTTGTGGCCCTGCTACCATGGCTGGGACTGCACCTTACCAGATAAAGTAACCAGGGGAATGCACTGCATAAGGAAGAATGCGTGGCGCTGACTGTTGTGAGGGTAATTAAGGAGTGCTCATGGACTAGGTTGGAAGGTGAATTGAAGCCTCGCACAGGTGGTGCGACCATCTGACTATCCGTAGGGAGCACAGTCTCAGCGCTCCAAGCAGTTGAAAGAGAGCGCAGGACTATAAAAGAATCTGTATGGGAGCTGCGCGATAAGGATGTTGTGCACAGGACCAATATGTCGCAGGGGTTGCGCCTGCGCATAGTACGCTATGCTGTCGCGTGGGTAGGCTGGGAAGTGACCATTGGTGTCACTGTTCAAGACGAGATGTCCAATTTAAGACAATGAGGAGCGGGTGGCAGGCAATTAAGACACGAAGTCAGAACTAAATTTGGGACAATCTACCGCCAATCTAGCATTAATGGGCCGAATGAGGGGGGAACGGTCGAATTTGAATCCAAAAAGGCCTATAAATCATAGGTGGCTATCCAGCAAACAACCCTTGGCATTTTGAGAATTCAGTTGTTGCACTATTAAGTGGGTATGAACCTTACGAGTTCGGAGGCCTTGACAGCAAGTTCAGTGTTTCAGACAATGCCAAAGGAGACGCATGACTTCCTGAATAGAATGATGTTGACAAGTAAGGAAGCCACGTAGAGCCCTATGCTACCGGTGGGTGATGCACCAGAAATTCCAAAATTGCCCCAGATGTCGAGGCCCAAAAAGGATCCACAGGCAGCAGGACCAGTCCGCATGTCTCCGCGAAATCCGCTGTTTGGTAAATTGTCTATGGAAGACAAGGGAAAGACTGTTAACCTTGAGACAGATGATGAGGAGGAGGATCTCCAGGCTTTCGTAGAAGAGATCGAGGCGGATGAAGAAATGGAGGAAGACATTTAGCCAGTACGCGTTGCAGCAAAACTGCCCAAGTATGTCCCTCTGTAGAGAGGGAAAGCAAAAGTACCTAAGGATTTGGATGCCATTAAGAGTGCACTCCAAACCCCGCTCCTCCCAGATGGAATTGAGTTTGAAGGTTCAGTTCTGGGCAGCATGCCCACGATGAAATTTGAAGATTGGGACATCACAGACAGCACAAAAGTTCCCACATTTGGAGACTAGAAAACTGATGAAACAGAGCAAGGACGGGTCAGTTACAGTGCTAGAGCCACGGAAATGGCTGCGCAATGTGGAGGAGGTCAGGCTACTCCACCTACTATGGATTCCACACTTTCACCGGGCACCGATCACGATCTTTTTCATCAAGCAACTGCTTTTCCTGGTGCATGATGGGTACTTGCCGGTAGAGGAGCCTATTCCCATCACGGCGGAGCTTATTCACAGGATTTATCGGCTTCCCTGTATGGGAAGGTACCCCGCGGAAATAGCTGGGAAAATCGGAGATTTGGCGCTCGAAGAGGCCATGAAGAAGAAATAAAAGTTGGAAAGAAGCAGAGAGGCTACATATTTAATAGCATTCAAGACAAAGGGGTACGCGTAGCCACCCAGCTGCTGGCCGGGAAGGTGATGAGAAAATGTCGCAGCAACAAGGTACCAGCGACGGTCGTCGCACTGGCGGAACAATGCGCGGAGGGGGTCCAATTCAACGGCACTGAATTCCTCTATGAGGAATTCCTAACCAACTACAAAGAAGCTTAGGAGTAGGGCAAGGCCTTCCACTACACATGGTTGCTCTTGTCTATCTTACTGGTGACAGGGGAACTGTCGAAGGACAGTTAGTTCCCTCCCCTTGAACAGGACCTGCCAAAGGCGGCAAAATACGCTTTGCTCTGGGCGACGAAGAAAGACACGCGAATTCGCGAGACCAAGATATTCTTGGTGCTCATGGAGGCAAGCATCCAGATGTGGATCAACAAAAGGCCACACCTATCCCCCACAGTGTATGACAGTCTACGGAACTTTGCAGACTTCAAGGCAGATATGCACAATGTGCATATCAAGGCGCGTAAGGATTCGACGCAGAATTGGACCAAACTTCCTTTCATCGCGATTGATGATGTTGTTTTCGCTGTGTTCGACTCATGTACACCCGAGTGGTGTGCCCCGAATCTGGCGGCGCGTGATGAGACAATGATACAAAAACAAAAGGATGCCACCAAGCTGCTAGCACAACAGAAGCGCAACAAGCAGTTGGCCGAGGAGGTAAGATATTCCCACGAGGTAGCGAAGGCCACTGCATAGCAGAACAAGGCTGCCAAAAAAGCAACAGCAGCACCAGCAATTCGGACCATCACGACGCGGGAGGACAGAGGCCCGGACCTGACCACAAGACAGGGGACAAAAGACACGGCGAAAGGTGCGGACCCAAGCACGACATCTACACAACTGAAACGGCTGCGCGGTACGGAATGAACAAGGGTGCGAAAGAAGACCAAGGCTTCCAAACTGGATGGTGAACCCATCACATTGACAGAGGGTGACCTATATGACATTGGCGACATAGTTTGTGAGGTCACCATGGAAGTGCTCCAGGAAGCAATGACAAAGTAGTAGAATGTGTTAGGGGCCCTCAAGGCGCAGTTGAAGCAACTTCAGGTGCGACCTTCACAGGAGGGAATAGTAGCCATCTATAGTGCCGCAGGTACATCGGCAACAGAGCAATTGCTGGTGGCCAAAATGGCTAACACCGTCGCACTCCCGGAAGGGGCATTGACAGGGAACAGCATGGAGGATAAAGCCACGGTGAGCCGAATCAAGGGACTTGGCCTAAACTTGGCTACCCTTCCACGGGATATATTATACCAGCTACAAGACGAAGCGACGACAGAACTCTGTGCTAGGGAAGGACGCGTCGTACAAATGCTCAACGAACAACGAATCAACGTCGAGCAGCTTAGCCTACAACACAATGAAGCGCTGGCGCATAATCAGCAACTAGAACAGATAGTAGAGGAAGCATGTCGCCACACACCGGAGCTAGAAATTGCAACAGACCTACCAATAGGAGTGCGAATTCACAGATTGGCTAGTGGATTCCGCAAGGCAAAGGAGGAAGCAACGAGAATACAGCTGGACCTCAACCTTTAGATTTTTGAACTGTGATTAAAGGCGCAGTCATCCACGCCCCCGAAAGTTAGGGAACAAGGCGTTGGCGCTATCCAAAAGGGGCTAGAGGAAATAGGACAGGCAGTGCAAGACTGTACTATAATGCTGGAAGAATCCCTCACAGTCCTCACTTCCTTACAGGAGGATCCCACCATACAGCGCCTAGAAACATAAGCACGAGAACTCCAAGTGTAGTATAGCAGTGTGCGTGGAACGTCACAGACAGTTGTCCTAACCCAGCAGTTAGCGAAGCTACAACAAGTGAAGGCGTTGAAGGAACAGGTGGATGTCACGCGACAGAAAGAGGCAATACTTAAAGCACGCGTCCAGCCGTGGATTGATGAGGCCTTCTACATCACAACCAATATCGAAGAAAAGCTCGCACAAATGAAGGTGATGCATGCCTTAAGATAGGGATCTTCCCCTGACAGCAAGCATTCGGCAGAAAGAGTAGAGTAGATCCAGCAGACAGCAGAGTAGTGCGCTACGGACCTTCATGCAACACAGACACAGTTGGAGGGGCTCCATGCCAAGATCACCGCACCAGCAAAGTGACTCGAGACGAGTCACGATGATTATGTTGGGGGCCTGTTGGGCATGGGATCCCCCACAGCAGGTTTTGGGGCTTAAAGCCCGAGTTTTGGTCAATTGTATTGTAAGACTCCGCGAAGTGCGAGCGCGGAGCACGAAAGTCTAGGATGGGTCAAAGGGTTGTCCGCCCTAAGAATTGTAAAATAATGTAAAGTTGTGTCAGCCTACCCGTGGTCCACGGACCATGGGATTGTACAAAAAGAGCAAGGCTCTAAGTGTAAAGGTAGTTTTTAGGCAAGCAAGTAATAGATAGATGCGAAGGCATGGTGAAAGCATAGGAGGAAAGTTGAAGTGTATTGGGTTGTAGTAGTAGGAAGAGGCTCTGCAGCTGAGTGCGCAGAAGCCTAGTAGAGTCCGTAGCTGACTGCGCGGACCCCTGTAGCTGAGTGCGCAGGACAGAGTCGGGTCTGTACTTGGATTTGAAAGCTAATAAAGAGAAGTTTATTTTGTTCATTTATCCTTGAATCTGTATGTTGATGTTATGCATTACTTTACTCTATTATTTACTACGTGCAATTTATAATTACATGTATGAATGCTTATATGTGAATTTAATCTAAGTAATCGGCTAACAGAGACTAATTAAGGAATACTTGGGCAAATAACACGGGTCGCGGTACAACTAGAACTACACAAAGACAGTATCACAGGGCGCGGGGTGCCCGCAAGTGCGCGTAGCGCAATAAGTGCGAAGGTTGGACCATGTACCAATCACTGCATTTCAAACATCCCCAAGGTGTGGAAACCTAGTTCTAGCACCCTCCCATACTACTTCAGGTGATACCTCATTCCACGCTCCATGGATTGTTGCTGAAAGGGCCAGTAGTACCGGGATTTTCTTGGTTAAATCACTTCCGAACCTGGGTCAGGCCCCACTAAGCCAACAGGTCTCACCAACCATCATTAGGGACTCAAGTAAAGCATGATAGATCGAAAAAGAGTATTGGGATATTTATAAAGAAAGAATCAACTAGTGACTATTAATATGCATGTTAATATGACCGGTAAAACATATTTTATGGAAATAAAATATGTTTATTAATTTATCCTCTATTAACCTTAATCCCTCCACTTTTTATCTTCTTGAAAAATGATTCAATTATGCTATTGTTCCACATAGGATCCCAATTGGTCATCTCATGAAGAAAATGAAGCTAGACAAGATTGGGGAAGAATAAAGCAACCCCTCCCCCCCTCCATCCTAACTTGTCTAAAGAGGAGTTCCTCACTATCAAAGAGCTTAACAAAAACTCATACATCTTGATCCTACAAGTGGATAAAGGGAACACTACTGTATAATGAATTCCTCTTATTATGAAGCAATCATGAGCTCTTGGTGACCCCTGCTTATAAATCACTCCCTAAAAATATTATTAATCATGTCACTAACTTGGTAACCCAACCTATAAAATCCTCATCCATTGATCCTCTTATTCCGATGTGGCTCATCCATCAACATCCTATGACACCCGAAATCTATGGGCAACCAAAGATCCATAAAAAATATATTCCCTTAAGACCCATAGTGAGTGTTATTGGAGCCCTCACTCACGCACTCTCTCGCTTCCTAGCCTCCAAGCTTCAACCCTTCGTTGGAACATCCGATTCTTTTATTAAAGACTCCTTCCACTTCATCTAAAATCCAAAACCATTCATCTTGACCCCATTGACATCATGGTCAACTTTTATGTCGTCTCCCTCTTTACCAAAACCCATGTTCCTAAAGCCTTAGAATTAATCTCAAAGTTGGTAGACACTAAAACCCTTAAAATTATTAAAATCTATCTATCCTCCACCTTCTTCTCCTACAATGGCATTTGCTATGAACAGATAATGGGAACAACAATGGGATCCTCCCTTTCTCTAGTCGTTGCAAATATCTTTATGGAACATTTCGAGTCTATTGCCCTTAATTCTTGGCATCTGAAACCTAAATTTTGGTACATGTTTGTTGATGACACATTTGTAGTGTGGCCTCATGGGCTTCCTCCCCTCTAGGATTTTCTCCATCACCTCAACAACCTTTTCCCGCACATCCAATTTATAAGGGAATTAGAAGAGCACTCCTCCCTTCCCTTTCTAGATGTCCTTGTTTCTCATCTCTCTCAGGACTCCCTTTCCTTCCAAGTGTATCACAAGAAAACTCACATTCAATGATACCTCCATGCTAATTCTCATCATCACCCTGCGCATAAGACAATTGTCCTTAAAACCTTATTCAATAGAGTTGTCAAAAAAATTTATCCTCAATTTCTAGCCTTCGAGAGAGCTCACCTAACCAAAGCCTCATTAAGAATGGTTACACTAGTTCCCAAACCAATAAAGCATTTAAATCTTCCTACTCTTAGGAACTCCCTAAACAACCCCTTCCCCCTCCCATGGCTCTTCTTTCTCTTCCTTACATAAACCAAAGCCTCATTAAGAATGGTTACTCTAGTTCCCAAACCAATAAAGCATTTAAATATTCCTACTCTTAGGAACTCCCTAAACAACCCCTTCCCCCTCCCATGGCTCTTCTTTCTCTTCCTTACATAAAAGGAACCGGGTAAAAGGATGTTAGTGTGTCTCATTATATCGCAAAAGCAAAAAAGTACTCAAATGAAAAAAAAAAAAAAAAAAAAAAAAAAAAAATGAATATGAAAATATCAATTAAATGAGTTGAGTTTCATACTTGTTAATTATAAAAAATAAATGTTAAATTTGTAACAAAGCTAAATGACAATAAATTTTGGTAAAAGCTATAGTGAACCTATTTAATGGGTTTAGAAAATATAAATAATATTATAAAAAGTAAATACTAAATTTGTAAATAAGTCAACTGATAGTAAATATTGGTAAAAACTATGGTTAATAACTCACAA
>APFE030442040.1:0-21219 GCA_000404065.3 Pinus taeda | reverse complement strand
ATAAAGAGTAATAATAAACAATGTCAACCTCTATACGAAGTTTCGCGGAATCGCACCCGCAAAACGAAGAAACTGACAAGGAGACATTTATGAAGACGACGTGGGAGGGCGGCAGAATATTATGATATGTACGTAATGTGGGCCGGTGTTACTAGCTTCCCTCCATTGTGCTTTTCTTTTGCTGACGTGTTCTTAAACAAGTTGTTTTAGTTGGTCGTAAGTGGGTTGGAAGTTAGAAACTATGGGTAGTACTATCTTGTTTTAGTTGGTCGTAAGTGGGTTGGAAGTTAGAAACTATGGGTAGTATGATAGTACGTAGAATTTTAAAAACGCGTAGTATAATTAGTTGGAGGAGTTGCTCGGAAAGTTATGGAAATTTCGAGTATTTTTAGAGAAAATCTCGCAAGGATTTTTGTAAATCCAAGTTATAGTTGTTAAACTTCAAAATTTTAGGTTTTTTAGACGTTTTTGATGGTGTGGAATCCATTTCCACCATCAAGATTCAAACATTGCCTCTACAAGATTTTTTGAATTTTTTTTGCCCGGATTTCGGCCACTTTTGGCCGTCCGGGCAATTCCTCCACCTCGGTAGACGACTCCCTTTAAAAAGGCCTTTCACTATAATATACATTGTAACAAGATACCTTCACAGCGAGAAAAGATAACGTTGAATTATTTTGGTATTTATGATAGGGATAGGGCGAGGGCGAGGACAGAGTAATATTTTTGGGTATTAAATTATTTTGAGGGGTTGAGATAACATTTTATTGGTGGGCAAACTATTTTTCCATTCAAGGTTGGGGTTCCTCTAATTGAGGGTAACACTCCCTAATCTCAATCCACAACACTAGTCAAAAGGGGGTCAAATCACATTGAGTATATTATCTTGTTATGGTGTGCGGCTCAAGGAGTAGACTTCCCTTATCCGTGAGTCTCAGCACTTGCCAAAATCATAAGAAATTAGTATATCTGCTTGTAGGTTGTTGGATGTACTCTTGGTGTTATAGTGGCAGCTACAAGAATTGATCCTTGGTCTTCCTTAGATTAGGTCTGGCAATTACCAATTCACCCCATGCCTAAAAAAAAGGAGGTGAGGTTGCTACTATGTTGACCCAAGATTGAAGGTAGCGTTATGGAAATGGGGTCTAAAAATTTGATTTTTTTTCAACTTCCATAACACTTCATATGGATGACTTCATCACATTTGTCTTGTTAAGATGATTTTGGCGATATAAATTTTGTCTTGATCCAAGCTTTGGATCGAAAGTTATGGCCACTCAAAGTTTTGAGCCACATTATCAATCCATGACGTGGTCCCCACGTGGTTGTCCCCATCAACCTCATCATCACCACTTGGTGTTAGTGCATTAGTTGTCAACCCACTCATACTCTTTTCCGATGTAAGCACACTGACTCGTTGTTCTGTTGTTGCCCCATCACCTCAATAAAAACATCGACGCATGAGTTCTTAAGCAATGGAGATCTAAGGTTTCGAGGCCTTGCCACATCACCCCAGAGGAAACTCACCTCGACGGAAATCCATCTCTAAGGAAACCTCTTTTTGAAGAAAAATCCTCGTAAAAACCCTTTCCCGACGAGAACTCCTTCTCGAAAGAAATATGCGCTTTTGCTCGCCCTCGCCGCATCCTCTCGAACGAAACTCCCTCGGCAAAAACCCTCCCTAGAGGTAAGCCTCTCTGGGTGATAAACTGTGTCAAAGGGAACCCACCTCGGAGGAAACTCCATCTTGGAAGAAAACAAGCTTGGGCCCACTTCTGCCGCATCACCCCAGAAAAAACTCACCTCAGCAGAAACCTATCTCAGAAAAATCACTGGAAAAAACTCCAAGACTAAGCACTAAATTGCCTAGACCGAGAAATTTTCCCGCAGTTGATGAAAAACATCAATCAAGAGACAAAGAATATTCACTATCACGAGCTTGACAAATTGAGATGTTGGGACGGAAATTTAAATACAACAAATGACAAAAACCTTTTTTTTTGTCTCAGAACAGAACCTCGAAGAAAACAATCTTGAAAGATTGAAGAGAATTGGCGCTGCAATAACTTGCGAGATCCTAGATTCATAGGTCTCAGTCACCAGTGTAAGGTTGTATGGGATGGAAGCTTAAGGACGTCGAGAGCTAATAACAGAGGGACTCTACTCGCATAAGTCAATCGTTGTGTTTATAGAAACTGAGAAGTTTTTCAGCCTAACACTAAGACTGAACCCATCGCTCTTAAGGTTGTTACATGGCTCACTGCGTAACTATCTCTTCTGAGCTTTCCACAACAATTCCCAGACCCATTCAACCCTCGCGCGCGCTCTCTATATATATATATATATAAATATATGCTACCTTCCTGAGCTCAACTATACTAAAACAAGACTTAATAGCCAATTCTGTTGACGACAAAATATATAGAACAAGGACTTGCTCATTCAATTTCAGTGTCACTCCGCTGTGGTCTAAAAATAGAAGTCCATCTATTTTTTCCAACTTGATCAATCATCCATAAACAACAACCTGCAATCCATAGACATGATCCATATGTCTAAAAATAGACTTACGCCAAAAATAGCCTGCAGGCCCACTTAGTGAAGGCGACTCCTTTCCACTAAGCTCCATCATCTTGTTGCATTCTCAACAAGCATTTCTTGTTGCACACTTTTCAACAAACCACACACTTGAGCCTTAAATTAGCTTCATTACAAGCCTGTGGCCAACACAACATTTATGTAATTGATAAATGCAAGAACCAACATTCCTCAATCATTAGCATGACATTATCTTGTTGCAAGTAACAAAGGCAATATGGTAATCACAAGCACAAACATAAGGTAATACTTATCTTATGCAAGGTATAGAAACCGAAAGTGGGACTTTATCTCTCCACCCAACCGTAGATAGTTGCAGCCAAATCTTACTTGCAACTGTCACCCCTGAGCCAGATTCAAGAGTTTGTGGTGGAGTGCTTCTGAGGTTTTTAACCAAAAAAACAACTGAAATAGTATTCCACCAGGCCACACTATCTTCATCCACCAATTGTACTCTTTATCATTCTCATTTTTCAAGCACATTCACAATCATGCCAACATATCACAACAAAAAGAACTCTACCCACTTTTGGAAGAAGAGAGTCCACAATAAGGAAGTTTCATCAGTGGTTGAGATGCTAATGGGTAAATAAATCACTTCTCAAGGTGGTTCCTCAATTATTCAATCACCAGAGCTTCAGCCCCAAGGAAAATCCTAGTGATTCATCAGCCCTCACAAACATCTGAGTGGTTCTTCCTACTCCAACAAGTTCATCAATCAACAAACTTCTAGTGGGTTCTTCATCCTTACTAGAATGCCACTACCCTCTAGGATGTTTATGCCAAACCAACCTCTAAGAGGGTTCTTCAGTTGGTTTTTAAAAACTTCCCTAGTGCTTAACAACAAGAAGTTTCTATGTTGTTCTTTGCACTCTTCCACAACAATAATTTGATGCTTTTTCATGCGCTCTTCCATACTTCTATGTGCCAAGAAGTTTACTCCCTCTGCTAGGAAGTTTACTCCCTCTACGTATGCCTCTATGTACATACTCGAGAGCTCTTGTATCAATGGATTCCTCTGTGTGAAGGTCCCGCTTCCTCTTTTCTTTTCCAACAAACTAACTACCCATTCTCTCTCACGATTGCACAATAATCCACCACTTGGGCAACGTAGCCCATGTGGCCTTTAATTATTTGTCCTATTCTTGCTTGTTATGGGAGTCAAAGGACACCTGCCCCTGTCCCTTCTTCTTTTAGTTAATTTATGGCAAAATTAGTCCACTCAACCAACTAGGACAAATATTCAAAACAACAATTCCCTCAAGCAATGGAATCTGTGTCCTTCTCTTAGCCATTTTAAAAATAATTTCAATTATTTACAAGGGAGAAATATTTACCAGGGATGTCACACTCCCTTCCCCCTTGAGGGGAACATTTTCCTCAATTTTCAATAACCATCTACAACAAAACATATTGTTAGACCAAGACTTGTTGATTATGGAGGTTTATATATACAACTCGTGACATCTTTTACAAAGCATGTTATATGCACAGTGGCTTACCAACCACTCGATAATCATTAATTTATAAATTCGGCCATTTTCCAATGGCCCTTTTTAAAGTATTTTGATGCTTTAAAGGTGTTCAATCCAACTTGGTTTGTTCTCTTTATCTGGAGTGTTTCCTGCCTCCACTATCTAACATTGTTATTTTGTGCTCCTTGTTTCTTTAGCGACTAGTTCCACCAACATATTGTTGCTTATTTTAAGTTCTTTTATTGTTGTTGCTATCAATCGTGTAGCCAACTTCAACCACTTGGACTGGGAAATTCCATATCCATTCCTACATCATAGGCACACAACTTTCATGAGACTCATCATAAAGAATGTGTAAGAATTTGAAATCATACCTCATTAGCAGTTTATTCATGAGGTGAACTTGGACTTTTTTTTTTTACTTTGATTCCTATGACAACAAATCCAGGTTAGCTCATAATCCAAACCATCATAATTCAAAACATGGAATTAGATTCATAATGCAAAACTTCAAAGACTGAATGAAAAATGATACTTATCTTTGAATAGTTCTTTGCTTCTGCATTATCTCAGCCTAGCTTCAAGGTAGAAGGTTCAACGATTAAATTTTTTGTTTAAAAGATTCAGGCGTGATGACAGTTGGATTGTTAGCGCCAATTTGAAAATGTCGAATAAAGGCACTGGTGGTTGGATTGTCAACGAAAATTCAAAAAACATCAAACTTAAGGCACCGACGATTGGATTGTCAACATAGATTTAAAAAATATATATATATACATATGTCAATTTTTAAAGTGCTTACAACTCACACATCAGCAAAGGACTTGGTACTAAGAAAAGCGAGTGCTGACCAAATAAGTTGTGTGACATGTCATTTCATGATTTCACATTAGAATTTGTTTGAATTTCCAATGTTAAGGGTAATAATCATTGCAAATTAGTGATATGATCGATCATTTTTATATATGACTGATTTATTTTTTCACCATCACGTTTACTCTCAAGTTTTTATGAGAAGAATTGTGCATGGTTAATCTATTTTGTTGTGTTATCCAACAAGGTCAAATTTTAGTTATCCAGTGATTCTCGATGGTGACAATTATGGGAAAAGGTGGCAAGCTACACAATGGAGAGCCTCGCGGACCTTATCTCTTGGAAGTATATCCATAAAATTGAGAACATTTTCAGGAGGCTGGTTCGGATGAGTTTCAAATGTAGTGGTTATCATGATTGGGTTGCTCGAGCCTTTGTTTAAGGGTTTGATGGTTAGGGGGTTACTATTGGAGATATTTCCCTCCCTGTCACAAAGGAAGTGGTCATAGAAGGTATAGGTTTCCCTGTTTATGGAGAACGTTGGTTTAAAAACCACACCTTAGTTGGAATTGATATTCCTTTCTTTTAAAGGATGAATATAGGGACAGACCATGGCATTTGGAGGTGGAGAAATCTTGGCTGAAGGATGAATGGAACTTGCTCCTCAAGATGACTCAGTCTTATTTCACTTGTGAAGGATGCTTCAACAAACTCAATGTGTATAATTTTCATTTTCTTGCTCACATTGCTAGATAGGTCAGGATGAATGCTCTATTCTTTTTGCTAATGAGTCTTAAGAAGATGTTTGCACGATTTAGGGCCAAACCTGATGCATCATCCCACTTCATTTATCACAAGAGCTTAATAAAGTTTTTAATTGAAAACCATTTGAGGAATATTAATATAACATGGAAGCATTTTCTTTTATGGCGGGGTTTTGTACAGTCTATTTCACCTAAACCTAATACCATTAGAAAAAGGAAAAGAAGTAAGAAGTCTGTTGAACCACCTCATACCTTAGAGCAAGGGACCTCGTCTATCCAAACTATAAGTTAGAGGAAAAACATGACAATATAACCTCCTCCTCTAGTTCCTTAAATGAAAAAAGTCTACACAAGAAGAAGTAGGAGATTTTTGGAAAAGAAAGCCATCTCCCCTCCTCATGTGCCATCTTGTGAACATACAGAAGTTGTTGAACCTGAGACAGAGGAAACAAAGGCCAAATTTGTTGAGCCTGAGACAAAGAAAACAAAAGTTGTTAAGGAGCATACACTAGGCTATGAGATCTATGGGGGAAGAAGGAAACACATTATACCATTGAATAAATTAAGGTTGAAATTCAAGCTCAAGCAAAACCTTAGCCTAGCACAACAAGTCATTGAGGTAGATAACACACCTCAGAGAGATCTAGTCATAAACAAATAGAATCTTGCAGGTTCTAGGAAGCCTAAAAGTCAAAGCAAAGAGCCTACTGCTAAAGCCAAGAAGACTAGGAAAAGGAGACAAAGTGAAGTTAATATTTTGTTCGAGGCAACTAGCATACTCAAATGAAACATTTGTAGTGCAATTTTTAATTTTTTTTCCAATGGTATTTTGGAAGCATTTTTTATACAACGCAAACAATGAATCCGTTAGCGCTATTTTCACTCGATTTTGGATGAACGCTGAGAGTTAGATTATGAGGTGAATTTGCCTCTATTTTCGAATAATGATGACATTTAATCCGTTAGCACTCGGGAAAAGACTATTTTTTTAAGGTAACAAGGAGCAGTTTAGAGTGAATACAACCCTGATGGAAGGATCTACCTGGCAGATTCCCTTTTTGTGGATCAAGACCAAATTTGAAGGGAGAATTATTATACCAAGAATGATGATGAAGAAAGGTGTTCAACAAATCTACACAAAATATTAGTAATTAGTTTTGATCCTTAGCTCCAAGTAGGAATTCAACAACAACATATTTCTCATATACAAAATATTATCATCTTGTTTTATTATTGAGAAATGTAATGTATTTAGTTATAATTAGAGATGTACTTGGCTATTTTGAAAAGGTTTTTCTAAAAACATGCTTATGGTTTTGTAAGTGCTCTATAAAGTTGATAATGACAAAAAACAAATGGTTCGAAATTTGAGAAAAAAATGTAATTTGTGTGCATGCTATGTTTTTTCTAATTAATCCTAGGTGACTAGCAATCAAGGGAACGTAGTGTTTCAAAGCTAAGAATTCAAGTGTTGATATTTCATGGTCTGTTTCTTGGTGAATGTGTTTACCTATGTTATTTTCATTAAATATTTATCTTCCTTATGCTTGAATGAAGGTATTAAAGTGGAATTCATGCTTCATTTTCATACTTTGTCTTTACCATTTAAGTATCACTTTTCTTACCTAAACTGAACAAAATTCTTCTATCAGATGTTATGTTTTAAACAATTTTCTGGTGTTTTATCCTACCACTCTCAATAGCAAGGTTGTCTAAGGATAATTCAACTATCCTACTCTTAGCCTCTATCACTACATCCAGGATCCTAGTAACCGCTAATTGATTTGACTTTTGTTGGCTTGTTGGGGCCTGACCCAAGTTCGGAGTTAATTGGCCAAACAAATCCCTACACTATTTGCCCTTTCGGCATCATCCTGTGAAGCACAGACTGAAGTCTCACCTGAAGCAGTATGGGGGGATGCTGGAACCAAGTTTCCGCACCCTTGAGATGTCTGAGGGGTCATTTAGTCCAACTGTGCCTACTTTCACGCAGGTCACTTCGCGCACTGTTCTGACCTTCGATACCTTCGCGGTCTGCTATAGTTGTCCTTCGCGCAGCCCTAACTAGGGGCTGAGGTGATTTGGCGCTGCTATGGCAGTGATCTATGCTATTTCCCCAAGTTACACCATGTATCTTACTTATCCTCTTATAGATGTTAGTCAACTTCGTGTAACTAGATAGTTCAACTCACACCACTTAATCAACACAATCATATATGTTTGCGCATCATATAAACAACGAACATGTAATTTATACCCAATACATTCAATGCAGAAAATAGTAAATAGATACACAGGAATGGTATAAAACTTCTCTTTATTAATTCTTCAACGGTTATAGACTCAACCTGCCCTGCGCACTTAGCTGCAGGGGTCCGTGCACTCAGTTGCGGACTACTAGGCCTCTGCACACTCAACTGCAAAGCCTTCTCCTACTCTACGACCCAAGGACTCAACTTTACCCTTAGATCTTTCATTATGCTTCTATTCCATGTTCATTTTATTATTGATTTACACTTAGAGCCTCGCTCTATTTATATAATCCCATGGTCCGCGGACCATGGGTAGATCTATATAGCTGACATTACATTACAAAATTAAGGGCGAACAACCCTATGACTCTTTTACAAATTCGTGCTCCACACCCACAAAATACGAAGTCTTTACATCGGAGTTACAACTTTTAACCAAAATTTGGTCTCTAAGCCCTAAAACTTCCCTTGGGGTATCCCACACCCAATAGGCCACCAACACAAACATCGTGACTCGCCCTCGAGTCACTCTGTTGGTGCGGAGATCTTTGCGCGCAGACCTCCCAACTCTTCTTGGACTGCGGCAAGGTCAGCAGCGCAATGAGCAGCTGCCTGTTGTACTTCCTGGACGCGTTGTTCCAAAACCGTTGTAGTTGAACTACTTCCCTAAACCTGTTCCTGTGTGCCCTGCATCTGTGTGAGCTTTGCTTCAATAGAGGCTGTAATGATGAATGCCTCATCAATCCATGGTTGTAAGTGCACCTTCAAAATGACTTCCTTGTGTCGAGCAACATCCACCTACTCTTGAGCGTTTTTTCCTACTGCATCCACGCGAGCCTTTGTGTAAGGGCAACTGTTCACGCGGTCCCTTTTATCTCATCATATTTCTGTTGCAAATCACGTGCCTCTATTTCTAATCGTTGTATGTTCGGGTCCTCCTACAGAGTAGTGAGAACCTCAAATGACTCTTCAAATAGCCTGGTGCAATATTTCACTGCACTGTGGACCTCTGATATGGCCGTTGTAATCATGATGATGCATTGTTCCTTAACCTCCAGCGGCGTTGAATGTTGCACCTTCAATTGTAGCTCGGCTATATGAAGGTTCAGCTCCAGCTGAACCTTGGCCATCTCTTCCTTCGTCTTTTGCACCCTTGTTGCTAGTTTCCAGATGAGCACCTCCATTGGTTCCTTTGCTTGGATGGCTAGCTCTAGGACCATTAGGCAGGCTTCATCAACCACCTGCACTAGTTGTCTTTTCTGTGCCACTACCTTGTCACGCTGCAAGCTCAACTGTTCGATGTTGATGTGTTGCTCACTCATGACCTAGGGCATGTGACCCTCCCTGGCTTGCAGTTCTACAATAACTCCATCCTACAAAACATAGAGTCTCTCCCGAGTGACCAAAACCATGTTTATCCCAATCCCCTTTAATCCACTAATCATAGGCCTGTCAGCCTCATTTTTTGTCTTGAGTACTCCCTCTAGAAGCACTATGGTGTTGGTCATGCGGGCACACAACATTTCCTCAGTCCCTACCATGCCTAGTGCGAGGTTGGTTGACACAGTACCAACCTGTGGAGTGCGCACCTACAACTCCTGTATCTGTGCTCAGAGGGCCCCCAACATCGTTTGGTGTTCCTCCAGAAGCTATTGGAAGGCCTTCGTGGTGACATCGTGCACCATCTCCTCAATGCCATGGAGATCCCCCTTAGTGAGGGTGACTGAGTCAAAAGAAGTCTTTGATGCCTTTGACTTCTTCAACGGCCCCACTTACTCTCTCGGGCGTTGTCGCTTTAGCTGTGTGGATGTTGTCTGTGGGTCTGTGCCACCTTCCTCTATTTCTGTCTCCTATTCGGGCGAAGGCGACTTTTTTCCCTCGTGCTCCTTCTTAGCGCCCTCTATTGCTCTTCTGTTGTCTTTGCAGTGTCGTGTGCCTCCTGCGCCTTGGCTGTCGCTGCTTCATTCCTTCACTTTTCTGCCAACTGCGCCATCCGTAGTTTTACCTCCTCCTTCTCCCTCTGTGCAGCGGACTTCTCTACTTCCACTGCGGAGCTGGCAGGAGCGCGTCACTCCTATGGCCACGACTCAATCATGGCAAATATGGCATCGTCCATCGCCAGATAAGGTAGCTCCTTCCATTCCTTCATGGGTCCCTTCCTCGCCCTGATGTACACGTTATGAAAGTCCACCTTGAACTCCGCGAAGCTCTACAAACTGTTATAAACCATGGGTGATAACCGCAGCTTGTGATTAATCCCCATTCTGATGTTTATCTCCATGGACACCCATAATATTTTATTGTCTTTAATTCTCTATGCATCTCTGATTGCCCACAGCAAAGCGTACTTCGCTGCCATCGAAAGATCCTGCACAATCGCTAGAAACTAGATTTCCTCAGCCAATTCCCAAGCCACCATCACTATGGATAGCAGAAGCTATGCATAGTGGAAAGTCTTCCCCTGCTCCTATGCCTTGCGGCAATTCTCCAAGAACTCTCTTCACAAGTAATCTACCTCGTTAAATTGGACCCCCTCTGCACACTACGTAGCAAGTGCAACCACCGGCGTGAGCAACTCATTTTCATGGCACTTCTGCATAACTTTCCCGACGAATATCTGTGTCGCAACTTTTTGACCGCAGCATTGTTGATACTGGAGATCACATACCCTCTCTTTTTCTTCTCCAGCTTGAACTTCTTCTTCATGGCCTTCACAATGGCCAAATCATCACTTTTATCCTCGGATAACCAAGCCTAGAAGGTTAGGGCAGAAGGATGCCGGCTAGCCAAGTGAAAGATGTTCGATGGATCCTCCCCTTTGCAAGGGAGCCGGGTAATTCTGTGAATCAGATGATCCGTGATGGGGATGGGCTCCTATAGCCACAAACACCCATCATGCACCAAGAAAAGAAGCTGCTTGATGAAAAAAATAACCATTGGGGTGCGACGGTAATGCAACACCCAGAGCAGGTTTAACAATCCTTCTTTCTCTACACCTCACAATCATTGGCGCCGCACCAAATCTATAACTCTCAGCGGTGTTTTTTTCTTCTGGTACATGAGCTGCGCGGTTTCCAAATGTGGGAATTTCCCATGGTCTATGAGATCCCAGTCTTCAAACTTTAGCGTAGGCACTCGCCCCAAGTGTGCTCCATCAAAAATGATGTCGTCGGGGAGAAATGGAGTCTGTAGAGAGCTCTTGCTCTCATCTAGGTCCTTGTGCACCCTTGCTTTCCCCTTCCTTGAAGGAACATATGCAGGTATCCTAGTCAGAGGGTCTATACCCTGGGTTTCCACCTCCATCTCTACGTCCTCTTCCTCCTCTACCAGGATTTCTTCGAATTCTTCCTCCTCATCGGTTCCCAAGTTGACCGCCTTCCCCTTTTCTTCCATGGTGAGCCTCATTCTTAATGGATTCCTAGGGGACACGTGCACTGATACCATAGGTTACTTGTCTTTCTTGGTTCTCGACATGCGTGACGATTAAGGTATTTCTGCGACTATCCCGACACTTCCTGGGGCTTCTCTTACCATTATGGCTTGCGCGACCTCCTCAACGGTCATTGCTCTAGTATCCAAAGCTTCCTCAGGCGCTGCCATCATTCTCTTTAGAAGGTCCTGCGTTTCCTTCGGTAATGTTTCAAACACTGAGCTTGCTCTCAAAGCCTCAAAGTTTGAAAGGTCCATACACAATTGATAGTGCAACAACTCAGCTCTCAAAATGGAAAGTGTTGTTCGTTGGACAACCACTTGTAATTTATAGCACCTTTTGAATTTGAATTCAACCGTTCCCCCCTCTTTTGGTCCATTAATGCTCCCTTGGCCGTAGATTTTCCCAAATCTAGCCCATAAAGTTTGCCTTAAATGCCTGTCGGCCGCTCAATTTTGTCTCAAACCAAGCATCACATCGTGAATAATGACTGTAACGATCACTTTCAAACCAACCCCTGCAGAAGCGCAACTACCCTCGTGTTGTCGTGGACCCTGTGACTCTTTCCTACTTTGCACAGTCTTGTCATCGTGTATCTCTCGAGCAGAGTAGTTTATAGTCTTGCGCTTCCTTTCAGCTACCTGGAGAGCTAAGACTATGCTTCCTACGACTAGTCAGATGGTTGGGCCACCTGTGTATAGCTTCAAATGACTACCGTTGACTTTTCCTAGGATGATTTTTCCATTTAACTTTACCAACTGCACCGTGCCACAATGTGTGATCTCATTAATAACATACAGTCCCAACCAATGCATTATGAGCTTCCCTAGGAATTGATCAAACTTACTATCATATAGCAACACCAAATCATTCACCTTAAAGGTGTGCAACTTAATATGATGATCATGCCAGGCCTTTTCTCGATGCTTTAGCACCTGCTGGTGGAATCTAGCCAAAACTATTCTTCTTCGAGCTCCTCAAATTATGCGAGCCTCTCCTCCAGGGTGCCGCGATCTGTCATACCTGTGAGCACTGCTATGCGCAGACTAGGCACGATGTATCCCATAGGCATTACAGCTTCCACTCCATAGACTAGCTGGAAAGGTGTCTGTCGCATTAGTTTCTTTCATGTTGTCCTATAAGCCAATAATACTATCGGTACACATAGGTCCCAATCACTTCGTTGCGCATTACATACTTTGTTCAACGCATTGCATACTTTGTTTAATGATTCTGCGTAGAGAACCTTATGCACAGTTGTTCTTCCTACATACTGTCTTCCCAACATAGAGAGCCATTTGCTCATTCGCCCCTCCCCCCCCAACACATGTTTATTGACCATACCCCTTAGCGTGGAGTTCATATGCATCCGCACAGGTTGTTTCCATATGCCTATGCCCACCTGGCCAGATGCACGTGCATATCATTCTGTCCATTGTACTTGTCTGTCAATCGTGCCTTAGGCTTCCCAAATCATATGCGCATCATTCTTCTACATTCACGCCAATCGTCAAAGCTCCCTTTATGTGTACCCCATCACCTCGCGGTCGTAGCACACAGTACCCAATTCAAGGCCTGGAAGCATTGCTTTTTTTACACCTCCCTTTCAAATTTATTCAAGAAGGTATTTACCTCACTCAGACAATATAAGTAGGAAGGTCTCTTACTCCGTCGATACGCAGCGCAACGACCTTGTCATAATATTACAATTAAGCGTAGTTACCTCATGTAACCGATTCTGCCACTGCTCCATCTCCTCATCTGAATCTGAAGTATAGGAGCTCTCGCGTTCCCATGCAAGACGTCCATCCGTAGTGGGATTCACCCAGTCTTGGTTTCACGCTATTATTTTATAGATACAATCCAAATCATCATCACTTTCACAGTCATGCACCAGCTCTGTATAGTGCGATCCTTCAGAGGGGTCCAGAGGTATAACTATGCGTAGTGACTTCTTCTCAAAAATCATTTTGCGCTTCTTCATATTAATCACCTCATTCATGTCAGTGGCTCAATCAATTTCTAAGAGCATAGGGTAGGGATTTTTGTCATCAAATATTTCTATCACTTCAAAGTCTGCTAGCACGCTCACTCCGTCAATATCCACAGTGATTCCCTGCAATCACCCCACGGGTATTTTCTTATGATGGTTCACCATTTGCAACTGAATAGGAGACCATTGTAGTGTAGGTCTCCCCATTCGCTCCTATGTCCACTTCAGCAGAATGTTTGCATTCGATCCTAAATCCAGAATTACTTGGTCCATTTCATATTCTCCAATTTGCACAATTAACCTCATTTTTGTTCCCATCCTTGTCTTATGCTTTGCAATCTTTCAGATCACGAGTGTTTCTCCTGGCGTGATCCCAACGCATCTGTTAATGATTTCCTACAATCCTTTTACAGCTTTACTGTAGCGCAATAACTTCATACATGTTTCCAAGAACATTGTGAGCATGGATGGGTCCATCTTCGGCTCCGGTCTATCTTTGCTTCCTAAAGTGGAGGCCTCAGCGAATCTCTTCTTGGCTTCCATGAAGGTCTCCCAAGCACACTCCAAGTCAAACTCCGCTTCTTTCATCGGGGCTTTGCAAACCCAAGTACTATCTTTTGGTTGTTTTCCTTTGTCATCTCCCATCGCGATTCCACTTCGAATCACAATGTTCACATTGGGATCTTCCTCGTGCAGCTCAGACCTCATCATCTGCAGGTTCTGAGTTGGGGGAGGCAGTAGCGCTCCTTTGCCATGTATCCTAGCTATCAGCATACGACAATCTTTCATCTCATGATCAAACAAGGTGCAGTATAAACACAACGGCCACGTCGAATTCATACAATCATGGGCATAATGTCCTAGTCCTCCGCAACTATAGCATATCAACTGATTGCGACCTCTTCCAAGTCCTCCTCCGCCTCGGCCACACCCCTAAAATCCTATTCGTTCCACTCCTGTGTTCTGGACTAAGGACCGCGATTCAGCCTGAACTCTATAGGTGGGATTTCTAGCCATCATCAACTCATAGCTCCTGCAAGTGCTCTCATCATGTCCCACCGACCTACAAAAGTTATAGAACAATTGTTGCAAATTTTGTGTATACTTCTGTAACAAATGGCAGTTGTTCATAGTGTGTTTTCCTCCTACTTGACAAATCACACACCACTGTAGGTTTTAACCCCATATAGAAATTACCTGCATACGAATTCTAAAACATAAAAAATAAACAATGTGAGAGAATAACACATAAAACACATATACGCAAAGATTTTCCCCTGGATCCGAAAACTGGAACTAGTAGATTGATTTTTAATTATGTTCCTTTCAATGTTACAATACATATTTATACATGCTGAAGCATCCAATACCATGGATCGAAAACCATCGCATCCAAAACCATGGACCAAAAACCATCGCGTCCAAAACCATGTCCGAAAACCATAGGTAGGTCCGCCCCACATAATATAGGGTCCAAAAAAACTTTCCCCAGGGTGCTGCCCTAGACCCCGTAGAGGGGGGCTACCCACCCCCCTCAAACCCCTCGGACAGGGGCCACTGTTGCCCCCCCGTGATCCCCCCACTGTGCAATCGGCAAAATGAAGGGGGGGCTCTGCCCCCCCTCTAACCTCTCGGTTAACTACATGGGCTAGTCATGGAAAGAATATAACACAACCCAACAACCACAAAGCAGGCACCACACTAGTTCTTGCTTGTGCTTCCAACCTTAATGGCATTGTTCCTCCTCCTGCAAAGTAATTCGTGAAAACCGGGTAGTGGTCCTTGTCATGACCTTGAGCTTTGCATTTTATGCACCACACCCCTTCACGCACTTCTGGTCAAGCCGTCCTATCCTGTTTTAGACTCTACATTTCCAGGCATAAATTCTTTAGTTGCACATGGATCTGCTGAACTCCCAAGTTAGGATCCTACATCGAGGTCTCATGTAGCCTCATCGCAATCTCTAGGACCTCTACTTGAGTCATTAACTTCTGTTGTGATAGCGCATTCATAAGATGTAGTGTTAGTGATGCTACAAACCATTTGTGATGTTGTCCATCCATCAAATTCATATTAGCTTCGTGAATCATGCATTTCATTCTCTGATCCAGCTCCCAAGGAATCTCGCCTCGTAGCATCATGATTTCTTTGAATCCAATGATCGACTATGCTTCAGACTTTGGCCTACTAAATTCTCTGTTTAGCGCTGCTTGGATATCCGCAATTCCCTCATTTGGATTATCGTTGAAGTGCTTAATATACCAGGTCAGTGCACGGTCTTGCAGGGCGCTAAGAAGTGTTGCTTTCTTTATATTGTCATCTGTAACTCCCTGCGCTTCCCATATGACTCTTACAATGAACCAAAATTGGTTTGGATCCTCATTTACCAATCCCTTGAACACATCCAAATTTATCGTGCTTGCCATATTGAATCACGATGGTGGCGGAGGTGGTATGGGTGAAGATGGAGGTGAAGGCGGTGAAGCTGGTGGTGGTGTGGGTGGGGGTAGTGTTCGCGGAATTCTTTGCCTTATTAGATGGATCGCACTTTGCAACGAGACCTTCGCGATTTCTTCCTTGTCCCCTCATGGAGGTGAAATCAAAGGGCTAGTTTATGGTCCCTTATTTCCTGCGTTCCTGCAAGTTTTTCCACTTTGTGTAGCCCCAAAAATCAAGGTAATTTAATAACCCTCTTTTCACACAATAACATTTTAATCCAAGTATTCAAAGACTTTACGTACTTACCTCGCAGTCCCTTGAGAAAGCGTTGCTCTGCCTCATTGTAGCTGATTGAGGTGTCTACCGCGAACTCAGTAATGAATCCTTCTATAATTTGATTGAGCCAATGATCAATGATGAGCGCAATCTTATCCTCCGATGCTTCCAACCTTCGCACTAACTCTGGGGTCCACACAGTAGGATTTTCGATTTCCCACCTTCCTTGGATATCTGCTAGCCTCGCGATCCACTCGTACAACTCAGGAGGGAAAGACGTGAAGAATATTTCGTGGATCTCTATGTTTAGGTAGCAGTCTAACCACTCTTATTTTGTTAGTCACGGGTTCCTATTATCCTGCGCCGCGAACTCGTGAATTCTTCTGTCCAACAAGCCTTCAATTTCCTATTTAATTGGATTCCAATGATACGACATCGGACATCTCTATGTAGATTTTGGTCCCGACAATGGAACCATTTGTTGGCTTTGTTAACCATGCTACATTAATGTGGTTTTTGGAGGCTAAATATAAGCTTGGGCATATTGACTATGCTCAAAAGAAAGCTCACAACAGCCATCTTCCTTCTCCTCCTTTACTCCACTTACTCCCTCTCACCCCGCTACCTCTGTGTTTGGTCAATTCAGTGTGTTCTAAATTGCTTTATAAATTGTCAATCCGGGAGTCATAAACTGTTGAAGTGAAGTGCACTATCTATGCAAGATAACCATTTTCCTATTTCTTTGTCGTTTTTAGGTTTTTTGGTTTGTTTTTGGATTTATCTTCTTGTTGATTCCCTAATGTGAGATGGTGATTCTAGTAATCAAGTATGGACAAATGTATTAAATGAATAATTTCCAAACTTCAAAGTGTTCCAAAGGTGTTCAAACTTTACAATAATGAAATCAAGATGTGCCTAGATTCTAATTAACAAAATAGTGAACTATGACTATGGAACCCAGTATCCTTGCTGTTGTTATAAAGAAAAGAAAAGACTGAACTCAAAGCAATTTAAAGACTGTAAGCAAAGTAAACTAATCATATCACATCAATTCATTTTTGACCCCTCACCATTTGACTCGCTCTGGCTATAGGAAGTAGTCATACACAAATTGAATGATCTGATATCTAAGTTGCATGAAATAAAACTAAGATTAAGCTACACATTCACTCTACAATCCCTCACCATTCGGTAACTGAAGAATGATATGAATAGTCTAATCACTAATCTTGCAGAGAAGTAAATGAACAAAGCAAAACTAAGAAATAATAAGTGCTAGAATTAAAACCAATAAAACAAATCAGCAGTAGGACAAGATAATCCCATCATGTCATTAGTCATCAAAAATTATATGCACTGCCTGGGCTTCCTATTAGAACCTGGAATGCAAACACTGATCAATTGACAATCAATTAAAAGCATAAAAGAACTTATGAACAACAAACAACATGAATACCATGGGCAAGTTAATATATACAACAAATATCTATGGTATCAAGAGCGTAAAATGAAGAAAAACATAAATCTATACATCAACTACAGGACCTTGGTGTACAGGGGCCCTCTGCACCCTTAGTCAATCAGAACCAATCACAAATTTGAACGCAAAATCAGTGTCTTCTCATATATTGCAATACAGTTATGAAATAGAGACTAAGTCTCGACTCAATGGCTCGTACAACAGTCAAGTTTACACACAACAACTACTAGCCTATACGCATATGAAGATGCATTATTTATAACAGAAAATACATAACAAAATAACACGGCCTGCGCTGGTAGCCAAGCACGTAAAATACCATAACCGGAATTATAGGAGCATGGTCGCCGTGGGCAGTAAATCCAAGAGATGGTTTGTTGGATTCGGTCGATGAGCAGTCCCTAGGCATTAACACACCTCCTAAAACTTAGGACCTTGCCACACAATCCTCCTCGTGCTGAAAACAGAGTCGTGCCACTGCTTAACTCCTTGTGTTGACCACCGTTTGACCAGCCTTAACCGCGGGCTTCTGTGGATGATTTGGTTGAACCAAGGGGACACGTTCCATGTCCACATCCTTTATAGCTTGCCCATGTGGCTAAGTTCTTCAATAGACACCTGTAGCATATAGTTTAACAAAAAGGCTGCAGAAAGTGATAGATTCCACAGTTGGTTGAACAAAAATCTAAACCAAACAACAGTCACAAAACATAGTTAGGAAACCATTTATATACTCATTTTAAACTATTATGCAATGATTTGATAACTTAGAGGTTCAGGTAACTAGAGAAAAAGGCTAAAAAGGGATGTAGCGAAGGTGTAAGTTTGGGACTCACCATACCCCCACTGTGAAGGTGTTGCATGTCCTCATGCAACCAAAATTTAGTCATCTCCCTTTAATCTATGTATTCTGAAGCCTCTGCTAACACATCCAGTCCTCTCCTCTTCTTTCTTGGTGCTACCACCATCCTGGGTTTCCTTATCAAACATCTGAACTTGAGATTGATTAATTCCCTGTTCAACTTTCTGCACTTCTTCTTTAGTTTCTTGTTCTTCTTCTGCCACAAACTCATATGTATGGTATTATCATGAATAATTTTGTCCACTTTGCTTTGCTCTTTTAATGCCTCTTTTTCTTGTTTAATGTGCCTGTTTAAAACCTCTAATTCAAACACTTCTTGTTTCAAAGCTTGAACTTGTGCATCTTGTGTTATGTGAGGTAGAATGGATGGTGTGCTCAGGCCTGCAACTGTCTTCTCTAAAGATTCGACGTAGTCATATACCTCTTGCTGTTTTGGATCAATTTCAGGTGTTTGCCTCGGGCTGGCTTCAAAGTCTTGTTGAGGAGGAGGACTGTCTTCCAGTTCTGGCCGAGAAGGGCTTACATCAACATCTGAAGGGTTGGCTTCAATATTACGCAGAGGATGAGGTGGACTATGGCCTGCTTGAGGTTTCTCAGGTGTTTCCCCACCCAAGTCAATGAAGTGGGGTCCTTTTACTTGTGTTCTCATCCACTTTCCTTTGAGTATGTTGCTCCCTCTTAAGTATTGTGGTCTAGTACTTTCCTCTTCCATAATTTGTTTCCCTTTTTCTTCCTTCTTAGCTGTGGTAGCTTTTTTTTGGAGGTGCACTAGTCTCTCAGATAACACATGATAGTCTTCCTCTATAGATGGTTCTGGTGATTGGTAAACATCTTGTAAGTTCCTCTTTCCCTTCAACTTTCTCTGCTTTTTGTCCTTAATTCTTTCCTCCTTTTCTTTTTGAACAGTTTCTTTAGTTTTATCAATAGGAGAGTCTTGGATTATGACACTTTTTCCTTTTCTCCTACTTTTTCTCAGTGCCTTTGGTGTACTGCTTCCCGAGGCTTCAGATTGCTCTTGAAAATAGTTTCTCACTAGAAACCGCTCCCAAGTATCTTTGTTTCTTTTCAACTGGTCTTCAACTAGAATCCTCACGAGTCCATGATGATATAAATGACGCTCTATATCTCCTATGTTCTTTTGGACTGTAGTACTCATCTTTTTCAAACTCAACAGTAAGAAATAGGGAAAATTAAGAGCTTGTTTCTCTAGAAAGTTCATCAAGAGCCTAGTGTGATACATGCACATCGTCCCAAACCGGCCTTCACAAGTAATAAAATTTTGAATGATTAGTAGTAGGCCTGCCCATTCTTCTTTTAGTGCATTAACAGGAATCCCTCTTGTAAATACAGTAATGTCCATACCTGGGTTACGCAATATAACTCTCCATTCTTGCTCATCCAGACTTTTGTTTTTAAACCAACGCTCACCTTCCTGGAGCAAATCTGTAGCTGCTGCAATTGAGGCTTCAGTAACTATGAATTTCAGGTCTCCAATCTCCACCACCTGGTCATTGAAAGACCTTGCAAAGACTTTCATGACTTCCTTATTATGGACTTTGAATTTCTGGATGAAACGAAGCCATTTGGATTTCTTCAACAATTCCTTTGCCTGAGGGTACCCTTGTAAAAATTTAAGCCCTTCCGGCTCTACCCTTAGTAGCCGTCCCATCTTCCTTTGTTAAAGATTCTTCTCTGGAATTCAACTGCATATTGTATGAGGGTTTTATCAGAGGTAAGACGGTTCTGTTTGCAAGGTTTGTGGAAGAACGATGGCCGAAATAGAAAATGGATACCGGAATTGGGATGTTCAAAAGTTGTGAGCAAAAATAGAGGATAAGCAGCCGAGATAAAATGGAGACATATGCTAGTGAAGTGCAGCTTTAACACAAGTGAAATGGCGTCGGAATTTTGAATTGAATGGTGTGAGAGACGTTACACGTTTGATAAAATGACTGCACAAAGTACGATGGAGAGGAGTCGTATTCACATAGGTCACGTCTCATGAATACAAGTGGAGTGTGGGAGTGTAGTTCATCTATGAGTTGAACCCGAAAAATAATCATGAGACCATTTAGGGAGTAAACATATGATTTATGGAGTAAGGTCGTGGAATGGTAGTGGAGCTATCGTAATAATCATTGCACATAGTGAGCTTTAATGGTTCAATAACTATGCAAAGTTGTGCCTTTAATTGCTATTTGAAATAAATTTTTGCCCATACCTTTAGAATCCTTGTCTTTGTTGTCCGGTAGCCCTGACTCAATTGCTCCCTTTTGATGTCTGTAGATGCTCCATATCCATGTCTTCATGCTTGGTCATACCTGCATTTTTATTTTATTGCACTAACACCTTGACTGTAAATTTCAAAAACTGAGTGGTGGTTGCAGAAACTGCTTCTGGCTGTGGAAACTGATTCCGGCTACAGAAACTTGGCACAGCAACCACTTAGCTAAATAGAGATAGTTAGACAATAACTATCTCAATGGAAATGATCATGGGAAGAAAAAAAACTTTTATTGATGAAATGAAATGGATGAGATGGAGTGAAATGAAGTGAGTGGAGTGAAAATGGAAATGAAATGTAGTGAGATGAGGTGAGTGGAGTGAAAATGGAAATGAGAAAGAAAGAAAGATTTTTTTTTTGGGAAAATATAGAGTGTCAGGTGTCCCTGATTTCACTCTACATTTTCTGTATAAGACTGCCAATTAGAGATTGGTTTTCAGGCTTATACCAATTTAATTTTTTTTTTTTTTGAACAGAAAAGAACAAAGGCTAGGCTGGTGAGGAAGAAGGATTCTTCTTCACCAGCCTTATTGCATAATTATCTTGAAACATT